>PVJS01020644.1:0-32355 GCA_004027185.1 Glis glis | reverse complement strand
TCTCCCTCGCGCTACACCCCCGGCCCTATTTTTTTATACTTTATTTTGAAACCAGGTCTCACGAAGTTGCAGAGGGCCTCACTAAGGAGAGAGAGAGAGAGAGAGAGAGAGAGAGGGAGAGAGAGAGAGAGAGAGAGAGAGACAGGGAGAGAGAGAGGGAGAGAGAGAGAGAGAGAGACCCGGATCCTCCGATCTCCGCCTCCCAAAGTACTGGGATTACAAGCATGTGCCACCACGCCTGGCCTGCACAGTTAAATTTTAATTCCAAGTATAATTTAAAAAATTTTATCCTATGATGTAAAATTATGTTATTCATCTATAATATGAATAAGATGGGATAGCTTACATTTTATTCAGCTAGTAAATAAAATGTACAACTCTCAGTTAAATAAAAATTGTACATAACAGTGAATAATTTTCAGTATAATTACATCTCTTGCAATATTTGATACATAATTTTACAAGCATATTTACTAGTTATCCTGCATTGAAATTCTATTCAGTGTCCCCAGTTTTATCTGACAGTCCTACTTGCTCTGCTTCTTAAATTGCACACGGGCACATATTTGGAGAGCATATTTTCAGGTGTAGACCTAAGGCAAAATGAATTTCTTGTGTCCTGATTCCAGGCACATCCTCATCCCAGAATCCTACAAGAGGAAGGAAGAAAGAAAGCTCATACCTTGAGGATATAAGTACAGGAAGCAGTGGTATAGACACCACTAACTGGAGGGTGTGCCAGTTTCGAATAGCAAAACCCAGGCTTCCCAATATAATCTGTCCAATATTACTAGCACAGAGTGCCAGTATCATTCCCACAGCTTGGAATTTGGGTATTGTCCATTCTATGACTGAAAGAAAGAACAAACTGAGTTTTGACATCAAACAAAGGTAGAATATCAAGGTGAAATTTAAAGCTCAGTAAACATCCAAGATTCAAAGTGTTGACTTACTGAGTATGCTGCTATTTGACAGGATGCCCGTGGTAGACATTCCAGCCAGGAGGCGTAGCAAGCAATAAAAGAGGAAGGAGGGAACAAGGGCAGCACAGATTTCAGTGATGGTCAGTTGGAACAAACACCATATGGTAACCAGCCTCCTCCCAAACCTTCGAAAAAGTGAGATTGGATTATGGGAACAATAAACAATTGTTGCAAAAATTAGCACAAAATACCACCTAGAACCTATAAAAGAAACCCGTAAACAACCTATAGCAGATTTTCTCAAAAGCAACTCTCCTCTTTGCAAGTACATACAGTGGATACGAAAGCTTCTTCTCCAATTTGTTACCAGTCGTTCTGACACCAAATCAAGCCATACACGACAGGCTGCGACACTAGAAAATTTAACACATCATAAATATCTCTTGTACTAAAATCTGCATTTAGCATAGTGGAGAGTCTACATAGTGTGCATAGTATAAAGTATTGAAAATCAACATTTGGGGCTGTAGAAGTGCACAGGTCATGGCTAAAGTGACACAATAGGAACAATCTGTGAAACAATGGAAACTTGTAGAAAGTTCTCAGAGGAAAGAATTAAGCAAGATAGAGAACAAAGAAATATAAAAAAGAGATGATTTTGGAAAAGGAAAAGGGAGATCTGAGCTTCATAGACTTCTGGGAAAGGGGGCTTTTCTGTTAACTTGGACTAAGCACCTGTACCAATTTTATACAAGCCAAATGAACAAATGGAGAAAATTGGGATGGGTTAACCACTCTTGAATATCTGCTATTCCTACAGATTATTTATTTTATAATGTGACTCAAGTTTTTTATGAGTATTAACACAACATATGTTAATTCAGAATGGAAAAGGACTCATATAAAGAAATGCTCTGATTAATGAAATGGTAAAGTAGCAATCGTACAGCTGATCTGTCAAAATAAAACATAGGTATGGAAATATATATATATATATATATATATATATATATATATATATACTTTTATTCTCACAGGAAAAGGTCATAAAGTTGTTAAATACATTAATGTTTAGGATGGTAAGAATTTGGTGGCAACCTGGTGGTCCATTCCTAAAAGAAAGCTCAGGAATATTGTTATGGGTCCCACTGTGGAGCACTATGTAGCAACTGGAGATATAAAATAGGAACTCCTATACACTGTTGGTGGAACTGCAAATTAGTACAACTGTAGAGATCAGTATGGAGGTTCATCAAAAGACTAGGAATGGAACCACTAAATGACCCAGTTGTACCACTCTTCCATATCTTTCCCAAAATAATTAAAGTCAGAATACTATAATGATACATGCCTATCCATGTTCATGGCAGCACAATTTTCAATAGCCAAATTATGGAACCAACCTAGATGTCTATTAACAGATGAACGGGCAAAGAAAATGTGGTATATATGCACACAATGGAATTTTACCCAGCCATAAAGAACAACACAATTATGTTATGGATGGAACTAGAGAATATGATGCTGAGATCAGCTAGTCGCAGGAAGTCAAGGGTTGAATGTTTTCTCTCATATGTGGAAGCTAGAAAGAAAATAGGAAACAAAAGCCACTTTAGATAATTGGAGAGAGTGATGAGTAGAGTAGTGGAAGGGGATAAAGGGAGGGAGGAGGGAAGGGGAAAGGAAGAACTGATGAAAGAAACAGTTCAAATTATACTATGGTCCATGTATAAAAGTATCACTACCAATATTATTATTATGTCTGGGGAGGGGTGGATAGTGGGGTGAGACCTGAAGGGAAACTCACCAAGACCTGTGTGCACGTTTGTGTGTATGAGTGAACCTCACTATGATATATAATTACAATGCATCACTAAAAGAATAAAAAAGAAATATAAACTGAAAGTACAAGCAGGAATGTGTAAGTATCTCAAAAACATAGTGGGAAGTGTCCAAGAGTATGAGACAACACATTTAAATTAAAATATATAGACCCAACGGTCCCATTTTGTAAAATACATATAAATTTAGAGAAGCATAGGTAACATGATGGAATAATTCTTTTTTGAGAGGAAAACGCTTCCATGTTTTATGATGAAATATCATCCAGTATTAGATTGAAGATCCATTGTATGTGAAAAGGCATTCTTTTCTTGCTTCATTCAAGACTCTTTATCTTTGATTTTCAACATTTTGATTATAGTGTGTCTTAGCATAGGTCTTTGAGTTTACCTGCTTAGATTTTTATTGAGACTCTTGCATTTGTATAATGATGTTTTTCATCAAATATGGCAAATTTCTTCAAATAATCTCAGTCCACTACTCTCCGTTTTTCTTCTGAGACTCCTACAATGCATGTGTGGGTCCACTCAGAAAACCAGAAATATATGAGAACTTCCTGAAACTTATTAAGGACATCTATCAGAATGCTATGGCTAATGTCATACCAAATAGTGAAAAGCTCAGTACATTCATTCAAGATCAGCAATGGTATCAGCTCTAACAAGTTTCATTTAGCATTGTACTGTAGGTCCTAGCTACGGTGGGGAAAAGAGTAAAAGACAAAAAGATATTAGAACAACAAGTTAGACTATCCTTATTTGCAGATAATATGATCATGTAATAGAAAATTTTAATACTTTAAAATAAAACTACTGGAACTAATAAATGAATATATTAGGATGGCAGTTTATAAGGCCAGTATATAAAAGTGAATTGAAATTCTATACAGTAGCAGTTCGTTCAAGGAAACGAAAGTTACAAAATATAACTTCATAGCCTCAAAACTAAACTAATTAGCAAAAATCTTGTTGAAAAAATACATGACATTCCCCACAAAATACAAAACACTGAAAATGAAAATTTAAAAAATCTGTTAATGGTGAGAACTCCATCAAACTCAGAGATCACAAAATTCAATGTTAAAATTTCAGTCTTTCACCAAGTGCTCTGTAGTTTCAATGCAATACTAATAAAAATCTTATGGAGAACTACTTTTTTGACTTTCAAAAAGCATAGTATAGTTTGACTGTTTTTGGCCTTTATATAACTGGAATTGTCCAGTACGTAATCTTTCGTATTGTGCTTGTTCTGCTTCACAAAATGTATGTGACATTCATCCATGTTCCTGCTTCCCTGTTTCTTTCCTTTGTTGTATATAAATTCACCATGAAAGCCGGGTGTGGTGGCACACACTTGTAATCCCAGTACTTGGGAAGCTGAGATAGGAGGATTGCAGGTTCGAGATCAGCCTCAGCAATTCAGTGAGGCCTCGGCAACCTATCAAGTCCCTGTTTCCAAATAAAAAAATAAAAAATTGGACTGCAGGTATAGCTCAGAGGTAGAATGCTCCTGGGTCAATCCCCAGTACTACCAATAAATAAATAAATAAATAAATACTCCATGTGAATATTATGAATCTTATTTACACACTCTATTAATGATGGACTCCTAGATTGTTTCCAGCTTGGGAATATTGTGAATAGTTAAGTATTGTTTTAAAAATATCAATTGCATCATGTCTTTTCTTTGCCATAATTCTTTCATGTAACCCTTTAGTTTTCTGATAAAGTTCAAAAGCCTTAGATTATCTTTTGGTGCAATGTCAGCCAGTTCTCTACTGTCATCTCCTGCCTGTCCCTGTACACCCATTATTATTGTCCTGTGATCCATGCAAACTGATTTAGCTGTATTTTTTCATGATGCTATCACAGAAGATCTAGGTTCTGGGACTATTAGAAATGAATGCTATGACTCTGAGCTCTTCCATAAATTACATTTGTTGTGATATATTCAAATTTTAGGTTTTTTTTTTTTTGTACTGGGCAATGAACTCAGAGGAACTCTACCATTGAGCTATATCCCCAGTCCTATTTTAGTTTTTATTTTGAAACGGGGTCTTGCTAAGTTTCTGTGCACTGCTGGCCTTGAAACTGTGGTCTTCTTGCCTTAGCCTCCCAAGTACTGGGATTACAGGCATGCACCACTGCATCTGGCAAGGTTTAGATTTGTAAATGATCAACAGTTGACATTATGCTGATGTATGGTAAGAGATATCTCTGTTCTCTTATATCCCTCAGGAGAGAAATTCTTGGATGGGGACACTTGTCTATTTCCAAAGAGGTATTACCAGGAACAGGATTGAATTTTTTTTTTTTTTTTTGCGGTACCGGGGATTGAACGCAGGGGCGTTCTACCTCCATGCTACACCCCCGGCCCTATTTTTTATACTTTATTTTGAAACCGGGTCTCACGAAGTTGTGGAGGGCCTCACTAAGGAGAGAGACAGAGAGAAACAGAGAGAGAGAGCTGAGGCTGGCCGCGAACCCGAATCCTCCGGTCTCCGCCTCCCAAAGTACTGGGATTACAAGTGTGCGCCACCACGCCCGGCTGAAGTTTTTATACTATGAATTTTGACAGTAGTTGCCATTAGATTAATTACCTTACATGACTGTAAAGGTTACCTTTAAAAAGCTGTTTTGGCAAAAGCAAAATAAAGGTGACTGGCATAACTTCCCAAAATAACAATTCGCTATGGACTCCATAGATAGAATAGAATGTTCTACCCACTCTGCTTAGACAACTAAGGCATGGTGACCATTCTCTGGCACCACGAGTATTCAGAGCACTATCCAGGAGGGACTGAGCATGGCGCCCCTGGCCAAGGATGACAACATTGTTTTCCCTATCAGTGTATTCAAACAGGCTGAGTCTGATGTGGTGAAACATCTTCCTCTCCTCCTCCAGGTTAACTCTTTCTCATCTTTCAAACCACATGTTGTGGCACCTTGCCTCTAAACCCTCTCCTGAAACACCCCCATGTCTACAGGAGATGTCATTTCTGTGTCCTGCACAAAGCATTCATACTTTCAAAATTAAAACTTATCACACTGAATGAAATTGTCCCTTTGTTTGTAGATCCCTGGGGACAAAGTTACCCCCAGAACAATGTAATTTGCAATAAAAATTTCATAATGAATGTATGACTCACAAGTTGATGAAAATATCCACTTGTAGAGAAAGCTGAGAACCCGAGACACTCACCTGTCAGTCAAATGGCCACATAGTATATTTCCCACCAACATTCCAGCCATGAATGAGAATTTAGTCACTGAACTCAGTGGCTGAGATTCACATACCAGGTCCCACTGGAAGAGGAGAAAACCAGTGCAGCATAGTTTATAATCTCTCCGTTAACCTGATCAAAAAACCCTTTAACATCACCTGTCGGTTTCATTATAGCAGGCCCCTGGCTTCCTCTCCAGTTTCCTTTTCCAAGAATACCTGACTTCTACCATCCAGGCCTCAGTTTAAATATAACTTTCTCTAGGGACCCTGCCCTAAACCTATGGGTTATATTAATGATCACTTTTAACCATATTTAGAAATTCTCAAACCTGGCCACACAGTGGCATCATTTGACGGCATTTAAGAATTTAGAGAATCCTGAATATCACCACAGACCTTCTCATAGGAATACTCTAGGGGTACAGTCTGGATATTGAGGTATTGATCAATCTCCCTGATGTATCTAATTTGAAATCAAGGCTGGGCATTACTGACTTATAACACTTACAACAAAACACATGAATTACTTGCTTGAACTCTGGTCTTCCCAAGAATGAAAGCACAATGAGAGGAGGTTTCTATTCACTGTGTAATTCATTAGACTCATGAAGTGCCTTACTTCATAGAGAAGCCATCAATATTTTCTGAAGGAATGAAGAATAAGCTCCCTACACAGGACTTAAAGGCTCAAAGCATGTTCATTACTTGTGTTAATTTCTAAACACCCAAGTCAAGTACCCATGAGTGGAAAATGGCAGCTCTTACCTCACTCACGATGGTGGAGAGGAAGGAGTTTCGGTCATACACCCAGCCATCCACGCAGGGCTCTGTGTCTGGCTCACTCATGTTCGAGAAGGTCCCATTTGGGTGAAGGAGCTGCCACTGCGGGTGGATGAAGCGACGGCACTTCTCTGGCTTCAGGTTGGAGTCCAGTGGGATGGAGACTCTCAGGAGGGCATCTTGGCTGAGGATCCCAGTGTCATTATCAGAGACAGTGTCATTGTCGAGAATGTCGACCCAGCAGCGATGATCCATGTTGGCTGCAGTGAGGTTCTCCAATGTAATTTGAGGGTACACGATGAGAGTGCAGGTAATAAGGAAAGCCATCTGCAGTACCTGAAATCTCCCCAGACTGCCGACTTGATCCAGGAGGTCCTGAAAGGCCATCGGGGCTGAATGCCTATCCCCAATAGAAGGCAAAGTGGACTGTATCTAGATCAGTTAAAAAAATTCTTTCTCTGAGATACACCTAAGGGTGTTGATCCTGATCCTGCTCTTTCCTTAATGGGCCTCACTTACCTCTGTGGCAGGGCCATGGAGCTAGTATCCCTGAGTCATTTTCAGGTCAGGTAGGTAGCTATTTTCTTTAAATGACTGAGAGAAATATTTTTCTGAGAAACTTGCTGCAGTAAAGTCTGTTAAAGATCTACTTTCTGAAAATTCTTGACCTGAGCTGCAGTCAACAGTGGACATTGATCTGCAAATTCTTTGGAAACAAACCAGAGTTACCTGCTGCAGGATTTGCAATTCTTCATGGGATTTCAAAATTGTGAGATCCAGTGAAGTGTTTTTTTTTTTTTAATTTTTCTATGGAAGGAGGCGAGGGTAAGTGTTTTGTTGGTTCAGTACTGAGGTCATGAAAATGGTCCCAAGTAAAAATGTTACAAGTGAAATGTGGTGCAAGGCTTCCATTTTCCTAACTGGCTTTTGGCTTTAGGTCCAATCGAACTGCTGGAAATGGGGTACTTTGGGAGGATGGGAGATCAGAGGCACACAGCACTCACCTGCTTCCCCATGAGATTGAGCCAAAACAACAGGTATGCAGCTGCCTGCTGCAGTAGGGGGTTCATAGGAAAGCACTGGAGTATTACAGTAGAGAGTACGTGACCAGGTGGAACCCAGAAATCATGGTCATTAATATGATAAGAGAAACAGAATACCCCAACACCGAGTGCTCCGCAGCTCAGTAGGAGCAGAGGAAGCACCCCTTCAGTGGGGGGATAGATGAAATAGAATCCTGACAATCTCCACAGGTGCAGAATCTGGCACCTCACAAACATACCATTTAAGCAGATAGGAGCCCTGGGCTCTGCACTCCCTACTTCCCACCCTATTCATATGGTGCCCCAATAGGAAACCATCTTTAGCAGGGTCCCATTGTCTGAGCTTACTACTTGGTGGCTCAGAAGCCACGGCATTGTCACATCGTCAAGACCCAAGTGGCTTCATCTCTTCACTGGCTCAGTGGGCACCCACTCCAAGTGCCAGTCTTTTGCCCAGGAAATGGACCTTGACGCTAATCTGCTGAGAACCCTACGAAGGAGGAAGTCCAGTGTGGGACGGGGAGTGGAGGGAAGCAGAAGGCATGTCCATTTAAAATGATCAGTTCTGCCGGGCGTAGTGATGCACACCTGTAATCCCAGTACTTGGAAGGCTGGGACAGGAGGATTACAGGTTTGAGGCCAGCCTCAGCAACTCAAGCCAGACTCTTAGCAACCTAGTGAGATGCTGTTTCAAAACAAAAAAGGGCTGGGGGTGTAGCTTGAAGGTAGAATGCCCTTGGATTCAATCCCCAGAACTGCAAAATAAATAAATAAAATGAAATAAAATAAAATGAGCAGTGACAGGGAGAGAGACCGGTAGTGTGTGGGTTCACCTTGACACTCAGGTCTGAGACTGCCTTGGCCTGAATGGTAGATCAGTCGGTTCTCATGGCTACCCCAGAGTAGACTGTGTTGGTTCAGTGGCTTCATCCCCGTTCAGAGGGCTTTAGAAGACACACCCATGTGGCTTGGATATTTGCCATGCCTGTGGGAGCACTGACTGAGGGTTTTGTCAGCGAGCAAGGAGGGCTTGAGGGTGGCTCCTACTTTGACTTCATCCCCATTCCTAAGGCCACACAATCCCCCAGGGACCCACCTTCTTCAGCCATACCCCAGCGGCCCAGGTTACTACCCAGGCCATGGTAAATCCAACACAATAGATTTATCTACTGATGAGATTGCACCCCTCATGACTCAATTACATCAACTCTGAACATTAATATGTGAATTCTTCAGGGGACATTTTATGTCCAACCATGACACTGATGTTTTGGTTTCTCGAGTTTGTTTTTTTACTATTATATAATTTTATGTATTTTTATTCATTTGTATTTCTCTCTTTTCCTCATTTTTATAACCTTTTCTTTCTTCATTTCTTCTTTCGTCACTGCCTCCTTTTAAAATTTTTATTTATTTTACTTTTATTGTTTAACTTTTTAGTCTATGGTATACTATCTTGTACCCTTTCTTCTCTCATAGCAATATAGGTGTTCTTTTCTAAGGATTTTTATTGTATGTCTGTTTTCTATTGTATGTATGAAATATAAACTAAAAGCTCAATAGGTTTTTATTGTATGTCTTTGCTTTTAAGTTGTTGTTATTGGTGGTTGTCTTCTGTTGAAGTGGTGCATGAGATTGAACCTGGCACTCTGAACTCACTGGTGGATGCTTTGATGCTGATCTACAGCCCCACCCAGTGGAGAGAAACTGTATCTTCCATGACCTAGTCCTGCTCAAATTTGGCAGATACCTCAACTTAAAGAATAAGGGAGGCAAAAGCCCCCAGCCAATGACCTGGGTCCAAGTAGGCACAGATGGAGAAGACTGAATACCAATAGTCCTCCTTCTACTTTCATGAAATCTTTTTATTTCTTGATTCCACATATGAGAGAAAACTTGTGATACTTGTCTTTCTGAATATGTCTTATTTCACTTAACATGATGATCTCCATTTCCATCCATTTTCCTGCAAATGGTATGATTTTGTTCTTCTTTATGGATGAATAATACTCCATTTGTATATAGTTTTATAGGAAATTTTTAAACATCAATATTTGTACACCCAATTTGCTCTTTTTTCCTCTTCATATCCCTTGATTTTCCACATTAATAGAGAAAACAACTTGTCAATTTCTGCAGAAATGCCTGCAGGAATTTTGATATGGATTGTTGAATCTGTAGGTCAATTGGTGAGCATTGCCATCTTAGCAATATTTAGTCTTTTAATTAGAAACATGAGATCTTTCAATTACTTATAACTTGGTTTTATTTAAAAAATATTTTGTAGTTTTCAGAGTACAAATCTGGCACTACTTTTATTAAATATTTCCTAATTGTTTTAGTCATCTTGATACTATTGCAAATGGCACTGTTTTTCCTATTGACTTTTGGATAGCTTATTGTTAATGCATAGGAACATAATCTTTCCTAATGTATATGATATTGTGCAATGTTCGTTAACACATTTACTAGTTCTAGTAGACTTTAGTGAAGTCTTTTATGTTTTTAAAAAGATTTTTAAAATATGTGTTGTGGTGTCATCTATGAACTGATACAGTCTTCTTCCTTTTCAATTTGGGCACTTACTATTTCTTTTTCTTGCCTACTTTCCTTGGCCGGAACCTCCTGTTCAATTTCAAACAGAAGTTACAAGAGTTGACATTCCTGTATTTTCCTGAGCTTCAGGGAAAGCATTCAACTTACAGCATTGTCTATGCTGATTTCTGTGTCTATTTTATGTGCTTTTAATTTTTCTTTATTCTTTTTTCCCTGTTCTTCATGTTTCATAATCTGTATTGTTCTATGTTCACACTCTCTGATTCTTTTTTCTGCCAACTCAAATATCTACTGCTATGAACCTTAGTGAAATTACACATCAGTCATATTTCTTTTCAACTCCCAATTTTCCATATGGTTATTTTTATATTCTTGACAATTTTTAATGAAATTTTCTCTTTTATGAGTCATTATACTTTTAGTTCTTAAGCATGTTATTTGAACACATTGCAAAGAATTTAATTCTATGTCTGCTAAATGTGATATCTGGGAAAACTTTGTAACCATTATGATTACCTAATTTCTGCACATTTTCGTTAACCCATGAAGGAGTACCATTCTTATTAATAGTCAATGTCAATTCTCTTCACTTAAAAGCTGATATACTTTCTGCCTCTTTTAATATGTTTGTTATTTCCTTGAGTACTTTACCATAAGTTTTTTTAAATTTGCCCTTAATTGGAAGATTCTCAGCCTTAATTACTTCAAGTATTTCTTTTGCTTATTTCTCTTTCTCTCCTTCTTCCCCTTTGGTATTCCCATCGTGTACATATTATATCTTTAAAATGTACCATAATTCTTGGATATTCTGTTCTTTATTTCACTCCATATTATTTTTTATTTGCATTTCAGTTTCAGAGGTTTCTATTGGAATATCTCACTGACTCTTTCCTCAGTTTATTGCTGAACCCATCAAAGTTGACATCCATCACTTCCCTTATAGTGCTTTTGATTTCTAGCATTCTCTTTTGTCCCATTTTAGAGTTAGCATCTCGCTGCTTACATTTTCTAATTGCTCTCATCTGTTGTCTACTTTTCCATTAGGCACATTAGCAAATTAATCCTAGTTACTTTAAATTTCTGATCTGATAAATCCAAAGTTACTGCTCTACATGAGTCTGCTTCTGATGTTTGCTTTGACTCATTAGATTATGCTTTTTAGCACTACTAGAATTTTTTTGGGTCAGGATGTATTGGGTAATCAGAATGGAAGCAAATAGCTTTTATCATGAGGTTTCATGTTTATATGGCTAGGAGGTGGGTTGTGCTTATTTATTTTTTGCTAGAGTTATAGTTGTCAGAGTCTTTGAGTTCTTCTAGTATACCTGTTTTTTATTCTCCCTTATATGTTTAGGTATCCATAGGAACTATTGAAAACAGTGTGTGTCCTGCAGCTTTCTCTGTTGTAAACTATTGTGTTTATCTTGTGGTCCCATTGATGTGGTGGTGGGGTATTCTCTTTTATTTCTGGGAAAGGGTCCTGGTCTTGGGCAACAAGATCCTCAAAACTGGAAACAGGCTAAAGTCCCTTTAGACTTTGGAACAGTTAAACTAATTAAATGCCCATACCATAGGAGCACACAAACCTGTGCTAAATACTAAAGAAGTGATTGATAATTTTCTCATGAGGTATATTCTATGTTGATATAAGGCCAAGAATTGGGTACAAATTTTTAATATTCTAACTGTAAAAGGTGAAAAATCATCTGAGCACCCCGTACATTTACAACACAATCTAGACCACTTCAATAAGGTCTATGATACTGTGTGGAATGGTGTTTAACCAATGACTTTAATATGGGTTCTTGCTTTTCTTTTTTTTTTTTTACCTGTTTTTATTGGTGCATTGTAGTCTCACATCACAATGAATATCATTTTGGTGTTAACATACATGCACACAGCTCTTGGAGTCCCTCCCCCCGCCCCCCCCCACATGTAGTACTGAGAATGATGTTGGTATAATCTCATATGTACACATTGTTTATGATAGTAATTCCATAGATTCACTTCTTTCTTGCCCTTCCCCTTCCCTTGTACCACTTCTCTTGCACCACTGAGGGTTCTCTGTTGTCATTGGAGTCCCTTTTGTTTCCCCACTACTCCCTAGGTTGCGCGTATTAATGAAAACATATGCCCCTTCTTTTTTTGTGATTGGCTACTCTCACTTAACATAATATTCTCCAGATCCTTCCATTTTCTTGCAATTGCTGTTATTTTGTTCTTCTTTATTGCTGAGTAGAATTCCATTGTGTGTATTTCCAATAATTTTGTAATCCATTCATCTGTTGATGGACATCTAGGTTGGTTCCATAATTTTGCCACTGTGAATTGTGCTGCTATGAACATGGGTATGCATATATTACTGTAGTTTCCTCGTTTCCATCCCTTTGGTATGTTACCCAGTAGTGATATAGCCAGATCATATGGTGGATCCATTCCCAGTTTTCTGAGGAATCTCCACACGGTTCTTGCTTTTCTAATTCCTTGTGTTGCACTTGAGTTTGGTTATTTGAGATCATTCTTTTTTGGTCTGTTTATTGTTATAGACATTTCTCTTAAGTACTGTTTTAGTTTAATCCCACAGGTTTTGGCATGTTGTGTTTCCATTTTCATTTGTTTCAGAAAATTTTAAAGGTCCTTTCTGACTCTTTCATTGACCCGTTTGTTATTCAAGTGCATGTTGTTTAATTTTCACGCATTTGTACAATTTCTAAAATTCTTCTTGTTTCTGACTTTTAAGAAAATATTTAAAAATTTATTTGACATGTAATTATACATATTTTGGGGGTACAGTGGATATTCCAATAGATGTTTGTCATTTTATGATTTTATTCTATTGTGGTCAGAGAAGATACCTGATAGGATTTGGATTTGTTTGAATTAGTCACCTTGTTTTGTGGCCTAGCATAGGGTCTATCTGAAGAATGTTGCATGTGCTTTTGAGTAGAATGTGTGTTATGAAGCTGTTGGATTAAATGTTTTGTAATTTTCTGTTAGGTACTTTTGGCCTATAGTATAGTGTAATTCCTAAATCTCTGTGGGGATCCAGAGGCTACCGGCAAGACCCCCTGTTTTCTAGAGTTGAGCTGGGTCAAGGGGGACTTGTGGGGAGCCAGAGGCTACTGCAAAGGCCATAGCCCTGGGGCCTAGGTTCAAGGAACTGTGGCCTTTTCTCGAAATCCCTTGTTTGCTAGGGTGGACCTGGGTCATGGACCCAGAACAATACCTGTGTTTATGTACTCTATGTTTCCAGATATTCTTTGCTGACACAGTACGTTTGATTGTTTTCTGTGGTTGTGCAAACTCTGTGGTGGGGTTAATTCATAGCCTGGTGGGGCGCTGGTGGGGTTGTTACGGTGGGAGCGGCGCTGTGGATTCTTTCCTTCAATTCACATCAGATCGTCTGAAGAGAGGAATTAAAAACTAACAGGCAGCTCAGTTGCAGCTTTAACAAAATTTTATTACAAAGTCAGTAAGAGATAGAAAAAGAGAAGAGGAAAAGCAGTGTGCCTGGAAGACATGCTGGAGAGCCCGAAAGTGGAACTCTGCCCTCCCTCTGACCCCGGCCCCTTAAATACAATTTTTACATTGGTATGGTTTTATCAGTGTTACCAAGGCAACAAGCTAGTAACTTATTTCTTAGGCATAACTTATTCCTTAGGCAGGTGGTGCCTTCTAGTCTGCTAAGTGCACTTACTAAGCGCAGAGGTCAATAATCTACCTTGTTTTTACCCCTACTGTATTGGGCTGTATTGGTTGTCTATCAACTATGGGCACTTCGATGTACTGGAGTTTGCCATTCTCATACTGAGGCCGAGTCACAAAGAATAGGAGGGAAACAGAGGCATTGATTACAGCCAGTGTGGCTGTGTACTGTGATCTTAGGGCTAAAGCCTTAACTGCCTCTATGGTGTTCTTTTATTTATTTATTTATTTATTTATTTATTTTTGCGGTACTGGGGATTGAACCCAGGGGCGTTCTACCTCCGAGCTACACCCCCAGCCATATTTTTTTATACTTTATTTTGAAACCAGGTCTCACGAAGTTGCGGAGGGCCTCACTAAGTAGAGAGAGAGAGAGAGAGAGAGAGAGAGAGCTGAGGCTGGCCGCGAACCCGGATCCTCCGGTCTTCGCCTCCCAAAGTACTGGGATTACAAGCGTGCGCCACCACGCCCGGCTCTCTATGGTGTTCTTAAGTCTCTATGTTCTTCTAAGGCTAGAGGCTTTAATTGTCTTTACATTCTTACTATGGGTTAATCATTTAGAACAAAGGGGCAGAAGAGAAGGGGGGGGGAGCTCTTGGAATGTACAGAGCTACAGCCTCTCCCTGCCTGAATGGCTGCCTTTTACATTTTACTAGAAATTAATATCAGAGCAATTTTCCAATACCGGCACAGGGTGAGCTGAACGTGCCTATGCCTATGGAATTTCCCACTGAAACTTCCTCCTGCTATTGTATAAAACTGAGCGATATGAAAGTAAACTTACTCTCCTGGGTCGTCAGCCCTTGAGATTCCTCCTGATCCTGCTTTTCTATGTGAACTCTTTTCTTTCCCATCTACCACCTTCTCCCCTCAGATGACCCCCCACCCCGCACTGGATGTGGCAATCTCTGTGTTGATTTTTTCTTGTCTGGATGACCTACTGATGAAACTGGAGTACTAGAGTCCCCAACTATTATTGCATTGGTGTCTACTTCTCCCTCTAGTTCTAATATTTATTTTATATAATTGGATGCTCTGGCATTAGATGCATATATATTTATAATTGTTAATTTGTCTTGTTGAATTCATCTCTTCACCATTATATGGTGACTCCCTTTGTCTCTTTTTACAGCGTTTGACTTAAAGTCTACTTTATCTGATATATGTATAGTTTTTCCTGCTCACTTCTGGGTTTTTTAGGCATAGAATATCTTTTTCCATTCCTTCACTTTCAGTCTATGTGTCTTTACCAGTGAAATGATTTTACTGTAGGCAGTATATCATTGGGTCATGTTTTCATTAACCCATTTAGCTAGTCTACATATTTTAATTGGGTTTATTAATCCATCTACCTTCAAGGTTATTGCTGATAGGCAAAGACTTATTCCTGTCATTCTGCTGATTTTTTTTTTCCTGGTTGTTTTGCCCTTTCTTCCTCTCTAGTGAGTTTTTCTCTTTTGCATGCTTTTATGATGGTAGTGAAATGCCAAGTTTGTGATCTCACCAAAGACTACCAGGAGCCGATTCTGATGCAAAACATACGAGGGTCTTTTATTTAAGCTCGAGCTTGGGCTCCTAACGTGCACCAACACAGTGGTCACAGGGAAAAGCCCCTTGTTCTCCGAGAACAAAGCTTTTATCCCTTAAGGAGGCAGCCCACTCCACCTTTACATTCATAGGTTAGTTTAAAACATAAGCTTGTTGGCTTATGTTAGTTTAAAACATAAGTTATGTTAGTTTAAAACATAAGCTTGTTAGGGAAGCGTTAACCCTATATGGTGACATCTAAGCTGATTGGTCGGGCCCGCAGTACCTTTCTCAGGAATGTCTAGGATGGGTGGGGGGCCTGCTGACTCTGGTCAGAGTGGCCTCGCCCAAATTATCTGGAGTTCTAAACCCAGGTGTGCTTGACACCGATTGGCTGTTTCTAGGGGTTGCTAGGGACAAGATCAGATTAGCACACTTAATGGTTTCTACAGGGTATGGGGCAACAGGCTATAGAAACTTAACTTCTAGAAAACAGATACTTAGGCCTATTCTACTTAAAGCTTTAACTAAAGCCTGTCATGGCTTCACTTTGGTTCTTCAGTAGTTATTATTCTATGTCTCTAGATGTAGGACTTCCTTATGGATTTCTTATAAGGCCAGTCTGGTAGTGATGAATTTTCACAGCTTTTGCTTGCATTGGAAAGTTCTTATTTGTCATTCATTTCTGAAGGACAGTTTTGCGGGCTACAGTATTCTTATTAAGGTGATAACTTTATAAAGTTATAAAACAACCATAATTATTTTAATAAAATTATGAAGTCCATTGTGCAAAACAAATGCACATGTTAAGCAGTGTGGACATTGCTAATGCCTGCTACGAGGTAGTTTTTCATTGCCATTAGAGTTCTAGTGGAGCACGAGCCTTCCTGCCCTGTCCCCCATCAGAACTGAACATTAGAATATAAAATACTTTAGCTGAAGACAGAAAGTGTCTGCTTATCATTGGGGTATCTCACAACTCACATTGTAGTCACTTTGTCCCTTTGGGGACATTCTTTGAGGTTTGTGGGAGGACAACAAAGAATTGATAAGTGGCCATCCTTCATTTCACCATGAAAATAAGTTAAATTGTCTCATTTTATCTGAATTTTCTAAATCAGTCAGTCCATGATATTTTTTAAAAAAATACTTTCATTGGTGCATTGTAATTATACATCACCAAGGCTATGATCTTTTGTAATAAGCTTGATAAAGAGAATAAGATTGACCACTTGGAATTGTGATCCTAAAATAAAGCATCGGGGAAATGGAGCACACAAATAGATATCAGGAGTGAGGTAGGATAGGAAAAATAAAAAATAATAGGTAAAAAAGGAGACAAACTGGAAAGGAAGGAGGAATGATAGTTTTAAATTCTAGAAACTTCATAATTCATAACTTCACCCTAAGGGTCTGTTCTATCTTAGACAGAAGCCTCAATAGACCCACACCCTTAATCATAATGGCCCTCTCCCCACCTGAGATTCCAGAGATGCTTAGGAAACAAAGGTCCATAAGGAAAGTCAAGCTCAGGTGCCACCGAGCCACCACCCATTGATGCCGGGAACCTGAGAATTCTTAGGAAGTCCAGACCTCCAACCCTGCTGTGTGCCCCTACTCACCCCTTAACAGAGTCTCCTATAAAAGAAGAACTGTGAGACTCCAAAGATGCTCTCTCCCTCTTGAGATGGCCCGCATTCTCCCTTGAATGTGTATCTCCCACTTTCCTAAATAAACCTCTGTCTTTGTCTCTGACTGGCGAGTGCTGAAATTCTTTTCTGCCATGGAAGCCAAGGACCCCGCTGTTCCTGAATTCCTCAGGTTGAGGAATGGACTCGACACCCCTGGACAGGAGTACCTAGAAAACTGTAAGACGATTATCAACTATTTTATCTACTTTAGATATTCAATCCCTTCTTTTTTTTTTTTTGGTACCAGGGATTGAACCCAGGGGCATTCTACCTCTGAACTACACCCCTGGCCCTATTTTTTATCCTTTATTTTGGAACCGGGTCTCACAAAGTTGCGGAAGGCCTCACTAATTAGCTGAGGCTGGCCGGGAACCCGGATCCTCCGGTCTCAGCCTCCTAAGTACTGGGATTACAAGCGTGCGCCACCATGCCTGGCTTCAATCCCTTCTTATTGCTTGATTTTCTTGATATCTTTATTAATTTCACCCTTACCTATTGAGTCACCCAAATAGAATGCTTGAGTTGAGCCCTTAACACATTCTTTTTACTCACTCTAAAATTAAATAATCCTAGTCAAACAAACTCAATTAATTCTCCCTACCAAATATTAACATATCTTTGTCACCTCAATAAAACTGAAATGATAATAATAGCATTTTCTGAACTGATATGGTCTCAGATCAAAATAAAGAAACAATATTTGGGCTCCCATTGTGTGTAGTAAATTGTTAACTCAGTGGTTGTGGGTCCTCACGTCCTTCCTATACTGTTTTGTGGGAGATATAACCCTGCGGGATATCCTGCCTGATAAGGGTGACTGTATCTATAATTTGGACCTTGGACCGTGAAAGCTAGTGTATTAGTCCTTTCCCATTGTTATAACAAAATTCTTGAGCCTGTGTAATTGAAAAGAGGTTTATTTAGTTCATGACTTTGGAGCATGAGAGTCCCAACTGCATGGTACTGAGGTAGTATAGGAAAAATAAAAGTAATAGGTAAAAAGGAGGCAAACTGTAAAGGAAGGAGGAAAATATACTTTTAAAATCTAGAAACTTCATTATCTTCACCCCACAGGGTCTGCTCTTTCTTAGGCAAAATCCCACACTTTCTTAGGTCACACTTTTAATCATAATGGCCTATCTGGCCTGTCCTTTCTTAGGCAAAGGTCCTCAATAGGCCCATACTTTTTAATCATAATGACCTATCTTCCCATCTGAAATTCCTGAGATGCTTGGTAAGCAAAGGGTCCCCCAAAAATGTCTGACCATTGGTCAAGCCCAGGCATCACCCAGTACCCAATGAAATGGGTGGAACCTGAGGGTTCAAAAAAAGGGGACCAGACCCTCTTATCCCTGCCATGTACCCCCATTTGCCCCCTCATGGGGTCTCCTATTTAAAAAGGACTGTAAAGACCCCAAAGTCGCTCTCTCCCTCTTGAAATGGCCCGCATGCTTCCCTGAATGTGTATCCCCCACTTTCCTGAGTAAACATCTTGTCTTTGTCTCTGACTGGCTTGTGCTGAAATTCTTTTCTGCTATGGAAGTCAAGGACCCCACTGATCCTGAGTTCCTGAGCTGAGGAATGAACCCATCACCCCCTTACAGTATCAGCTCTTGCAAGGGTCCCTCTGGTTGCTTCTCTTCATGGAAAATGGCATCATAGTGAGACTATATGTGAGAGGGAGAGATCACATGGTGGGACAAAAAGCCAGAGAGTGGCGAGTGTCATGGGGAAACATGCTAAGTCTGAGGGGTCCTTGGCTTCCATGATGAATAAGAATTTCAACACGTGCCATCAGAAAAAGGCAAAGGTTTAATTAACTTAAGAAAGGTGGGGATACAGGTTGGGGGTCATCTAAGAAAGGTGGGGATACAGGTTGGGGGTCATCTCAAGAAAGGGAGAGCATCTCAGGTGTGGAGAGGAGCCATTGTGGTTAAGGGTGTGGACTCATCAAGGCTTCTGCCTGACTGAACACACCCTATAGGGTGGAGTTAGATTATGAACTTTCAAAATTTTAAATCTCTGCCGGGCGTGGTGGCACATACTTGTAATCCCAGTACTTTGGGAGGCAGAGACTGGAGGATCCGGGTTCGTGGCCAGCCTCAGCTCTCAATCTCTCTCTCTCTCTCTCTCTCTCTCTCCCTGTATCTCTCTCTCTCTACCTAGTGAGGCCCTCCGCAACTTCGTGAGACCCGGTTTCAAAATAAAGTATAAAAAAATAGGGCCAGGGGTGTAGTGCAGAGGTAGAATGCCCCTGGGTTCAATCCCCAGTACTGCAAAAAAAAAAAAAAAATTTAAATTTCTATTTTCCCAATGTCTCCTTTCTGCCTAATATTTCTATCTTTTCTATTCTACCTCTATCATCCCCCCCAGACTTCGGTCCCTTATTCTTAAGGGGGTTGCCAAAGGGCGAAGGTCTGACTTCTGTAATGTCTTCTTCACTGATAAAGGACTGTAGACTCTACCTATCCAGGGACTGAAAGTCTCGTCCTAACTGATCTAAAGGAGACACAGGAAGGCCAGGGTTTTTTATTGGCTGCGAAACTATCATCCTTTGATGTTCTGGAAAAGAGGCATAAATATGCAAGATATTAGTCACCAACAACAGCAATTTAAACAACAGAAAAGCATTCTGATGTAAAGTATACTGGCCAAGAAAATGAGAATTTTATCCCACCAAGGTGTTAACCAATCATTTTTTGAAAGGGCAACATCTACCAAGGTAATCCAGATGAATGGAAGTGGGTACTAGCCCACAAATTAAACAGGCACCTTTATCAATACCTCTGTTATATTGTTGTGCCCAGTCCAGGAGAAAGTTTGTTTTTCCCTGGAAGAATGATGTAGAAATTAGTAGACAAATAAGTTGACATCTTTTACTCTGGATATACATAATAGATAATAGTGATAAGGAAAAAGCACAAAAATAAAACTTATCCTGATTCAGTCTTTTGGGATTCTTTAAAACCTTTTAAAGGCTCACAGGTATGGTGTTCCTAGGTCCTAGCGTCTGGAGGCTTATTCCTGACTTCAGATTCTTGATTCTGTAAAGTCTCAAGAGGCACAGGTTTAATTCTAGACATATGAATCCAGGATTTGTGTCCCTGTAGTTTAACAGCTGTGGGACACTCCGGGAGAACTAAGAAGGCTCTGGAGAACTGAGAAGGCTCGGGTAAAGATTAGCTCTCTAAATCTATAAGTTAAATCTTTTGGCCTTGGGGGTGCAGTCAACCCCAGTTACAATACATGTCTCTTTAGAAAAGGCCTAGGAGAGACAAGCACAGAGAGGATTAAACTCCCATATCCAAGAGAAAATTGATATCTTTACCTGCCACGTCAAGAGTCACCCAGAATCTTCTATTGTCCAGCTGGTTAGAGGGCTATTCAGAGGAGGCCTTGCTGAGCCTTGGGTATCCTCAGTCTTTGAGGGTAGCCATGATAGGAGCAGATGACCTCACTTCCCTTCAGAGGCAAGGGCAATCACATTTTCAATGTTTTTCCTCTTTACAGAGGGGGCACATCCCAGATGCAGATGGACTCCCAGCTAAGCAGTCCTTGACCCAATGCCCAGGCTGTTTGCAATACTGGCAGGTGCCAGGCCTCGACTTTCCTTCCCTCTCTCTGGCAGGAGCCTTCGGGTATCTCTGAGGGGGCAGGGGATTATTACCCAATGCCAGGGCAATTAAGTGGGCTTGTCCTTATGCCCATATTTGTATCTTCTGGCTTTTAATTCCATCTACCTTGTCTCTGTTGTTGAAAACCCCAAAGGCCAAATTTAAAAGGTGATCAATGGGAATATGAGGTCTCATTTCCTGCTTCTGGAATTTTCTCCTAATATCTGGGGCTGATTGGCTAATAAAATAACTCCCCAATAATATTTGCCCTTCATGTGACTCTGGGCCAATATGAGTATATTTCCTAAGATTCCTAGTTAAACACCCTAGAAATATAGCAGGATTTTTGTTCAGTTTTTGTGTTTCTGCTCTCATCATAATTAACTGCCTTATTTACACATCTTCTCATTTCTTTAATTAAACATGTGACCATATGACTCCATTTGCTAAGGTCCTCACTCTTGCTTTGATAATTTTAGTTAAGGTTTTGCCAGGGATAGCCTCTTTCCTGTGGGCTGCCTCTGGTCTTGGACATAGATTTTATTACCAAATGTCTTTGCTGTTCTGTATAGGAGCCTTTTCTCCAGGAGGATCACATGAAGATCCATCCATGTTAGATCAAACATAATAGCCAGGTTTTGAAACCCATTTATAAATTATCAGGGTCCTCTGAAAACTGACACAGTTTTTACACTAGACTAGCTCAGTCATAGAAAAGGAACATGTATTCAATATATTTTGTTCCCCATTTAAATTTGACTATACATATACATATAATTACATATGAAATACATACATATATAATTACCCAATTTTTTAAAATCAGAGGCATGACTTGGAATGCCAAGTGTTTTATCACCTCTAATTATCTTTGCCTGAAGATCATAATACAACTTAGAAATACAAACATAAAAACCTTAAAAGATTACCATTAACAATTTTGATTAGAGGAAAAAATATTTTCTTAAGTTTTCCATTTTAGAAAATACTTAGGAAGCACATATATATCTAACTTATAAAGGAGCCAGTAATAATTTAACACTATAGTTATAAAAAGGTCAACATATATTAACATAACATAACCTTAACCTAACATATATTAACTTAACCATAACATAACCTTAACCTAACATATATTAACTTAACCATAACATAACCTTAATCAACAAATATTAACTCAACCATAACATAACCTTAACATATATTAATTTAACCATTGAAATGAAATTTAGAATTTGTGGCTCAGTAAGATAACTATAATTACAAGTCTATGTAGGTTAACAGCATAAGACAAAAATCAAAGAATAGTTCTAGATTTTTTATAAGCTTAGAGAACAGCATTAATAATCAGAAACAAGCTTATTACTTGACAGTTGTATCTCTCTTATATAATAAGACACTTACTCAAGGCAAACAGATGTAAACCAGGTCTTAATGGATTTTTGAATGGTACTAAACAGATGAAAGGAGTTTAGTAACTCAAGGTATAAATATAATATACATTATATAAAGAGATCACTTGAAACCCACCAGCTAGCTTGCATGTATATAAAACCCATACACTTTTAGTTTTATAAGCTTTTTTATAAAACATTTAGATGAACCTACATACATAGCATATTTAGCTCTCAGATACATACACATCTATGGTGTCAAATATAGTAACCCAGAGTTATCAGCCCCAATTATGCTAAAATGTAGCTTGCTAGGTAATCAAAGACAGTAAATACAAAAGATTATTTTTATAAATACCTTTCCTCTTAAACAAAATTTTAAATAAATGTCACTAAGAGCAGAAAACCTCATTGTTTTAAATATGAAGAACATAGGAGCAGGCCTATGTCTTTGAAGATCACTTTTGGCTAAAACACTAGTAACAAGAAAATAAGCCTTTTTTTACAACCCCCACTCTGAGATAAACAAAGGAGGACTTCTCCCAGCAGCTAAAAAAACCAGATAAAAGATGGCACCACCCAGCCTTAATCACTAAAATTCAAGATGGTGCCCAAGATGGTGTTACCCAGCCTTACCCACATGAGACCCCAGATGGCACCACACAATAACTATGTGACCCAAAGATGGCATCCAAGATGGTGCCACCCAGTAATCATGTGAGCCAAAGATGGCATCCAAGATGGTGCCACCCAGTCACATGGGACCCAGGTGAAGTTCAAAATGGCAAACTTTAAAAGAAGTTAATCTTTGGCTGCAAACCCAGTATTAAATCTGGTTTAAAATGATCACCCTTGTTAGTAATCCTAAAGAATATAATCTTAAACTGCCCCTGACATGTATAAAAACACATTTAATAGACTCAAATATAGTCCTTTGCTGATATTAAACCAAGATTTCTTCATATTTAGCAGTTGGATGTTCAGCTTTTAACTTAATTATATACAATCTATATTTATTTTTTAAAGATAAACCACTTAAAAAACTTACTTACATTTACCTAATTTACCCATTTTAATAGCCAGTCAGCACTTTAAGTCATTACTTTAACAAAATAAAAATCCTAAAAACAAACAATAGACATTGTAATTTAAACAGACAATATAATATTAATTAGCTAACCTGAAAAAATCTGTTAATCCCTTCTATGGCATTTTATTTTTATTTTACAAACACACTTAAAACTTATTTATTAAAAGACTTAAGTCATGTAAACAACAAAAATATTTGGATCCATTTTTTTAACTTATGAGCGCTCTTTTATAAGCTAATTTTGGTACCATATAGCTTTAATTTGCCAGACATTGAATCTCTATAGATAACTAGACATAGAGCTCGATGTATAGTTCCCCAAATCAAAATATAACCCATTACAGATGTATGTCATGTAACACAATGAGTAATAGATTGAAGATACAAACATGGATGCTCATACAGTAGGGAATGTGTGAAACAGGGACTGTGACTCATGGGTGACACTGAAAAAAGATTTTCAGGTGGCCACTTGTCACCCAATAAGGCAGACCCTGTAGCAAACATCCTCACATTCTATTTCTCAGGGGGAAAAACCCCATATATTTAGATCTTTGCCCATTTCCTTTCTTACTTACAGAAACAAGCCTCCATTTTCTAATTCACATTAGGGCTAAGCCAGGTAACAGAAAACTAGTTTCCTCCTATTTTTCTAAATCTTTTGCCTTTTACTTATTTAATATGCACTCAGAGATAAGTAAGTTCTCAGGAATAGATATCAGATAATCCATGATCTTGTAATTCTTTTTGCATGCTTTAAGAAAAGAAAAAAAGACAAAACTAGGCTTTAAACAAACAAGACAAAACCAAATTATCAGGATCAGATTAGCATCTGTCCTGACTGGACTGTAAATATCCTCTATGGTAGGCATCCCTGCCATGAGATATACAGTAACCTGAATCTTCTGCAAACCTTAGCAAACAAGCGTCCTCATTCCTAGGTGCAGACCTAGGGTGCTACCCTCCAATTAGGGTGCCCCCTCTAATGGGATCCTTCAAGCCAACTTGAGGTCCCCAAACCAAGGTGCCCTTTTTAGCCCCTGCAGAAACAAATAAGACAAGACAAACAAAAATCTAAGAACAGAGTATCCCTGATACCTCATCCCCAGCGATGTGAACGCTCTTAAAAAGAACAAGAGATTTCTGGTATTCCTTCTCTGTAAAACAAAGCACGTGTTAGGTAAACAGTTTCTATCTTCAGTAAATGGCACTGCTCCCTCTTAATACTTCAGTTAAGGCAAAATCCGAAAGTGTCCACGTGGCTTAGCTGGAGCATGAAACAAGCACTTATTTTTATAAAAACAGTTAAAGTTTACATTTTCCTTTAATTTTACAGAAAGCTTTAGAGCAAGCTTTTTCTCTTCCCTGCTAAAACTGGCTTCTAACTGATTGAAAACTTCTCCACAAAAACAAAAGAACAGCAGTAAATCTAGTAGCTGCACATATCACTAATTCCCATCTCAGGGTTTAGGCCCCAGTCTCCATTGCACTGGTTAGACTCAGCTGCTGCCGCCGCCTGGCCCGGCCTGGCCTGGCCTGGCCATGTGATCGGCGCCTGGGGTCGGGGTGTGCGGTGCAGGGGCTGCCTCCCTCTGCTTTCATGCTCCTGGCCATTAAAGTATGCCAGGACCCAAATCTTAAAAAGCACCCAATCTTTCGTGCCTTTTAAGCACTCATCTTCTAAGGGAGAATGGCTTTGGCCAAAAAGGAAGGGAGCAAAAAATGGACAGGCAGGGAGATAGAGATCTCTTCCCATTACTCCCATAGCTAGGCACTGATTTTTGCAACTAGGGCAGTGCTGCCTCTCTCTGGCAGTGGGCAGGAACTTAGCCAAAGGGGTGATGACTGCCTGCGCCATGGCGGCTTGTGCTGCTGGCAGCGCTGAATCCTCCCACAGACTGCAACAGAGGTGGAGCAATCTCGCAGTGGTAGCCAGAGTTCCAGCCTCCCCACACTTTCCCACCTGGGAAGAAAGCATCCAGGTCGCCGCCCGGGATGGACGGGTGACCCAGGGACTTGCCTCTCTAACTCACATACTTCTGCCCAGCTCCCCCAACACACAAATAGGACATTTAAAAACAGGGACGAGAAAAATCCAAACATTTTTAAAACTTACCACTGTTGACTTTTTCTGAAGTCCCTTCGTGGTTGCCAGATTATGTAATGGGGAAACATGCTAACTCTGAGGGGTCCTTGGCTTCCTTGATGAATAAGAATTTCAACACGTGCCATTAGAAAAAGGCAAAGGTTTAATTAACTTAAGAAAGGTGGGGATACAGGTTGGGGGTCATCTAAGAAAGGTGGGGATACAGGTTGGGGGTCATCTAAGAAAGGTGGGGATACAGGTTGGGCATCATCTCAAGAAAAGGAGAGTGAGTCTTCCTGCGCATGTCCATCCATCCAGGCAAGCAAAAGAGAGTCTGCGTTCTTTCGCAGTTCTTTTATAGGAGGGAGTAGGTAGGGTTGCATTGTAGAGGGCATGACTTCCTCTTAGTCCTCAGTTTCCCTGGCAACAGATAGGCAGTGGGGTCTGACCTTTGTCCTCCTCACCCACCCTACTTACATTAAGCATCTCAGGTGTGGAGAGGAGCCATGTGGTTAAGGGTGTGGACTCATTAAGGCTTCTGCCTGACTGAACACACCCTATAGGGTGGAGTTATATTATGAACTTTCAAAAATTTAAATCTCTATTTTCCCAATGTCTCCTTTCTGCCTAATATTCCTATCTTTTCTATTCTACCTCATCAGCAAGGGGAAAATTCTTTCCTTTTATCACAACCTCTATCATGGGAGATAATTGCCCCCCCCATGAAAACTACCTTAATCTATTATAAAGGCAGTTCCCCACATAACCCCTCACCAAGATTCACCTCCTAAAGATTCTGTAACATTTTGCATAACTGCCACAATGAGGAGCAAGCTTCCAACACAGCAACCTTTGGGAAACAAACCACATCTGTACCACAACAGATAGTTTAGTTAAGAATGTGATTTAAGAGCCGGGCATGATGGCGCACGCTTGTAATCCCAGTACTTGGGAGGCTGAGACTGGAGGATCCGGGTTCGCGGCCATCCTCAGCTACTTACTGAGGCCCTCCGCAACTTAGCAAGACCCTGTTTCAAAATAAAGAATAAAAAATAGGGCTAGGGGGTGTAGCTTAGAGGTAGAATGCCCCTGGGTTCCATCCCCAGTACCGCAAATAAATAAATAAATAAATAAATAAATAAATGTAAATATAAAAAGAATGTGATTTAATAATGAGTCCCTGCTTTTATTCACCTGTGATCATGGGACATGCTCTTTTAGTTTGATCTCTTGGGGGACTAGAAACTGAGTAGAGGTCAGTTGAATGGTCTCTCCATGCTTACATGTCACATCCCTGATAAGATCTCTGCACCATGAGGCTTGGGTGAAATTTCCAGTTGGATCCACTTCCTACATGTTGTTATACAACCTATGGTTGTTGAGTGTTGCATTAGGGAGTATAGGTAAGACCCCAGTGGGAGAGAACAATTGGAAACTTGTGCATGTAGAATGCTGGATTCTGTCCTATATGACTTTTCCTTTTCTCATTTTAATAAAATCTTTTACTGTAATAAACCACAGCTATGTATGTAACAGTTTTTCTCACACATATCCTTCCTGTGAATCATTGAACTCAAAGGTCATCTTAGGGACCCCCCAACACACCAAGGATGCTTCTTTGTAGGAATTGAACAAATTAGTGTTTTTCTTGTGTATGGTTAACTTGATAGAAACTCCTAACCATTCATTCAGAAAAGCTTACTAGGAAATAACTATAGAACACACTCTGTAACTGGATGAGGAAAGCATGGTTAGTCAATGTTAAATATTGAGCCATAGGTCCTCAAGAAATTTATGGGACGATAAGGTGATGGAATAGCTTTTCAGAAATGTATGGAACTGAGGTGCAAAGTGAACCATTGTAACCTCACATTGACCAGCCATTGGATACAGACAGACCTATAGGTGTGTGATGTTGACTCATATACCTCCTTTTGACCAAGGTCAATTTCAAGAGCTAGATCCTGCTATGGGTATGTCAAAACTCTAGGAAGTGGGGGGGGGGATAAAGGCGATGCCCCCTTGCTTCCCATACGGTTTACTCCCTGTGCTGCACACATGCATGTGATTTGTATAGTATGTTCAACTCAGCAGGGAACAGCTCCGTCAGGGAAAACTTCTTAGAGGAAACCGATAGAGTGAACTACTAATCCCACTACTGCAGCTGAACTCAAGACTATAATTGTTACTCATGGTCTCTCTCTCTCTTTGCTACAACCACTTTGACATATTCCTTATAATCCTGGCTTTTCATCTTTTCATTAATATGACCAAAATAGTTTGAGGAGTGAGCTAGAGAACCCTTAAATGCTTGTCTCTATTTAAAATGTTTATTAAAACCCTTATTATGTTTAATCTCCACTTAAACTGCTTTAAGTAAAGATTAATGGGTGAGTCTGGTGGGGTCTCAGAGGACAGAATGCTGATAGAAACGTGGACTGTTAAAGGCTGTGCTGATGTTTCAGTCAGATGGAGATGAGGACTCTATTGGGAATTGAACTAGAGGCTACATGTATTCTATTCTGGCAAAAAACTTGTCTATATATTTGTTCATGCCTTGAGACTTTGTGAGAGGCTGAGTTTAAAAAGACGGTAGGCTAGTTAATCTGGCAGATGAATTTCTAAGGCCACAAGCATTTAAGCAGTGTCATGAGCAAGCTATGCCTTTAACAGACCACACACATTTGTGTCTTTCCACAATAAACTCACAAGCTACATCACTTTCATTGGTGGCAATTCACTGGTACTTATTGGTCCCATGGTAGTCATAAGCCAGGCAATCACAGGTTGTTTAATCCAATCTTAATTACTAACATCTATAATACTAAAGTCACATCTCATACTTTATATGGTGATATATTTATGGGTTACAGAAAAGCTAAGAAAGTTAAGGTGGCCACAGGGTTTTAACAGACTCTATTGAGAGCTAAGGCAGAGAGAGGAAACAGAAATGCAAAAGAGTCACCACAGGTGGTCAAATAAGATTAAGAACCAGCCAGAGAGCTTGTTCAGGGCATGGTGGTGTCAGAATATGAAACTTACTCTAGACCAGGGTCCAGATGGCAGGCAGTTTCTTTT
This sequence comes from Glis glis, assembly GCA_004027185.1. Classification (NCBI taxonomy): domain Eukaryota; kingdom Metazoa; phylum Chordata; class Mammalia; order Rodentia; family Gliridae; genus Glis; species Glis glis. The sequence continues at coordinate 3,801 of PVJS01020644.1, read as the reverse complement.
CCTTTTAATATACTTTTATTGGTGCATTATAATTAGATATAATGTGGTTCAGAGTGACAGAAACATACATGCACACAACACTTGGTGTGTTTCCCTCCAGACCCTACCCCAATTCCCTCCTCCTCCTTGTATTTATTGTTGAGATTGATATTGATAACTTCATATATGTACACAGCATTATTTGAACTGTTTCCTTCATTAAGTCTCCCTTTTCCCCTCCCCACCTCCCTCTCCAAATCCCTTCTCTATTGTACTGGTATCTCTCCTCATTTATCTGAAGTCCTTTTTGTTTCCCAATTTCTTTCTAGCTTCCACATAGGAGACGAAACATACAAACATGTAACCCTTGATTTTCCGAGACTGGCTGATCTCACTCATTCCATCGATTTTCCTATAAATGACATAATTTTGTTCTTCATGACAGTAAAATTCAATTGTGTATTTGACACGAAGGGAGTTTTGAAGTGAGCCACATAAAGCAGGGGATGAAGCAGAGCTGAACCCTGGGGACAGAAAGTCAGAGGTTTATCCCGTTGACCTCATGATGTGTTCACCAGATAGTCTGATGATGGGTTGGTGTGTGCTACTGCAACCAGTCTTGGGGTCCTATTAGTTTTTTTGTGGTACTGGGGACTGAACCCAGGGGCATTTTATCTCCAAGCTACACCCCTAGCCCTATTTTATGTTTATTTTGAAGCAGGGTCTTCCTAAGTTGTGGAGGGCCTAGCTAAGTTGCTGATATTGGCCATGAACCTGTGATTCTCCTGTCTCTGTCTTCCAAGTACTTGGATTATAGGAGTGCACCACCATGCCCAGCTTGCTATTCCTTTTAGGGAATAGATGAGGTGGTTTTAAGGCAAGGAGGGTTACATCTGGTGAGACTGATAAGCTCATGGGCCTGGTTTTTCTGATATGGGGTTAATAAGTCTATGCATCTATATGCTTCTGATTTACTTTGGTAAGTTCACAGGTGGTCATTATTTATTAGCATGATTAATTTATCAGTGGTTATGCTGGGCAGATGATAATTGTTTACTTGTACAAATAAGATGTGGAGTCATTCTACCTTAGTGCTTATTCTCAAAATGGAGCAACTGATGGCAAAATGCTGCTTTATAGAATGGAATAACTCAGGGTTAGGCACAGCCCGAAAACTACTCTGTTGTGAGATAGCGTCCCAATCAAGACCAATCAGACCACCAAAGGTGTTAATTAAGAGCCTTGAGTACCAGTCGGCTGAGACTGCACAGAGCATAAGACTCAAGTGCAGTGTCCAACTGTCTCAGAGCCCTCCTTATATACAGGAGAGCCACAAGCCAGGAATCTATAGTTTGGTTTCTCAGAGCAGGTTCCCATGGCAGGGGTCCAATGGTTACTTCCCTCAGTAGAGCAAGTAAGCATAATGAGCATACAAAAGCAAGAACATGGGCTGTTAGCAAGGACAATACAACAACAGTAACACATTGTTGTTACCCATTACCCTGCCAACATCCTGGTTTGATTTTTCCATGGCCAACCTCCCTGTTTTAGGACCAAGTTTGAGGTCATGCTGGGCAACAATATCGAGTCACTCTAGCTAACAAGTTACTCTGGCTTACAAGCTCTAGCTATGCATCATCACAACCATTCTATACATCATGGAATAACTCAGATCCAGGAGCAGCCTGCTCTTCACAGGCAGCTGCATGGGCATTGATGGTTGCCTTTAGCCAGATTTATAGTGAGAATTGGGAGCAAAAAGTAGAGTGGGAAGATTTGAAAAACTTGCAATTTGTCTGAAAAAGAGTGTGCTTAAAGTGGCATTCAACAAGTTGCTAGAGATTAGCACCACCAAAAAGAAGTCAAGTGCTTTGCACCAGGACATAAGATAGGACATCTCACTAATTTTCAATATCCACCCATCCCAGGCTCAAAGATATGGAAGTGTAAACTTGTTTCAAAGACTTGGCTTTGAGAAAATCCCCAGAGTGCCTGGCTGGATGGAGTAGAGCCACCCAGGGAATGATTTCCCCAGGATTCATTTCCTATTATTCAGTCTTGCAGGTACTCAGAGGCTGCTGCAGTCATATTTCAAGTGGGTTTGGGTATGGCTCCCACTGGCAGCAGACCTTGGGGTCAGCCACATGATGCTGGTTTTGTAGGTATACAGAACGTAAGAGTTGTGGGGGCATGAGGGCTCCTACTGAGCTTCAGAAGAAAGCCTGGGAGGCCAGGCAGTGCATGGCAGGTTTGGAGTCCCTGCAAGTAGCTCCGTACAGGGTGTTGCATGAAGATGTGAGAGTGAAAGTGAAGCTGAAGCTGCGACGGAGGCCCCAGATGCCAGGAATGTGGAGTGCCTGTGGAGGGAAGCTGCAGACAGGGAGAAGGCCAGCCCGACAGAGTGGCCATGTTTGCTGCAGCCAGCAGCTCAGAGGGTTGTGTCTAACTAATCCTTTTGTAGCTCACATTATGATACCATGCACCCCAGATGCCAGACATGGAGCTACAGGATTTCATGTTTCATGGAACCCCTTTTGGGGTTCCATCTCACTTGGTCCCATACCTCCTCTGTATGCACCAATTCCTTCCTTTAAAAATGGAAATGTTTCCAAATTAGGGGAGATTGGGTACATTCAAGGTAGTTGCAAGAAAATGGATGGAACTAGAGAACATTATGCTAAGTGAAATCAGCCAGTCTCAGAAAGTCAGGGGTCCTAGTTTTTCCTCTTATATGTGGAAGCTAGAGAGAAAATAGGAAAGAAAAGGAACTTCATGATAATAAGGAGTGAGACCAGTAGAATAGTGGAAGGGGCTCAGGGGAGGTGTTCCAGTCAGCATTCTTGCACCTATAATCTAAAAGACTGACCATGTAACCTAAAGGAAAGAAAATTATTTTTTTCTTACAGTTTCGAGCTCAGTCCATGTGAGGCCAGGGACCATGGATCTCAGGGCATAGGGGCAGGAAATGGAGTTTGCCTTGAGACTTGTGGAAACTTTGAACTTGGGTTTTTGAACAACATTTGAACTGTTAACACTATGGGGACTCTTGGAGCTGAATAAATGCACTTTGCATTGTGAGATGGGCATGGACCTTTGGGGGCTAGGGATAGAACTGTTATACTTTGGATCTGGAATGTTTCCCAAAGTCTCATGTGTTATAGGCTTGGTTGCCAGTTGGTGGCACTCTTGAGAGGTAGTAGAAACTTTAGGAGTAGAAACTTCGGAAAAACAAGGGAAGAACACCAAAGTTTTAAAATCCTCTACAATTTTTCATCATTAAACAATTCATTTGCCATTCCATTCTTCCCTTTTATTAACACTTTCATTCCTAATGAAAGCCAGATGGTCCAAATCTCACAGGCAACACAACAAGACTCCTTCCCTTAGATATATTATCACCTGTCATCCTCACATACCTCTGTGCACCCCTCATGAAAGTCCCCTATAAAGGAAGAGTCTTTGCACTATCAAAGGGTCACTCTCTCCCTCTAGAGGTGGCCAGCATTCTCCCTTGAATGTGTATTTCCTACTTTCCTAAATAAGCCTCTGTCTGTATCTCTGGGGAAAAGAAAAGTTATATTGTCACCTGTAGGAGGGGCTCTAGTCCTACACATGAACTACCCCACATTCTTCAGTGACCGGGATTGACCTCAAGACTACAAGAAATGACAGTCTCAGACATCTTATCAGCGTTCAAGGGACTGTGGGGTACCAGGGCCTGGGGGACGAGATTTAGCATTCATAGTTGGGCATCTTTGTGAAAGAACTTCAGGTGTGTGTGTGTGTGTGTGTGTGTGTGTGTGTGTGTGTGTGTGTCACACT
>PVJS01020643.1:0-32361 GCA_004027185.1 Glis glis | reverse complement strand
GATTCTACCACAGTGCTACACCCCCAGCCCTTTTTATTTTTTTTATTCTGGAACAGAGTCTCGCTAAGTTACCATGCTCTGGCCTTGAATCTGAGATCCTCCTGTCTCAGCATCCCATGTATTGGAGTTACAGGCATGTGCCACCATGCCCAACTTGTGTCTCTGTTTGTAACTATAATTACATCTTTGTTCTTTTACCAACAACAGTGCTCAAAATCACCTTTATTTCCAATGGCTTATTCAAGAATTGTACTGTTACTATGGTTTCTCACCTTTTCAACAAATAAACCCTATGAGTTCTGATATTTGTTTCCTTAGAAATTCCAAGCTATGTAGTTTTCAGTTGCTTATTTACCAGTACTCTTGAGTTTCAACAAAAATAACTTATGAAAACTTATAAACACGCATGCAAGACAAAATGAATTTTAAATGTGTAAGAAAGCCAAGGGAAAGAGAAAGTAAGAATAAAAATAAGATCAAGCCATAAATTAGGTTGGTACATAAAATATTTGCCCTAAAGTTCTGGACTTGCTAAAAGTAGACCAGAAATTTGACTCTAAGCTTTCTAGAAACCAATCAAAAGAGAGAATTGTGATCGATATCTCTAAGATAAAAAAAAAATGAGCTGCTTTGAAGAAGCATATTAATTATTCATGAAATCAAGGTCAGGAAACAAATTTTTATATATTTATATGTTGCAACAAAGAAAAATTGAAAACATATTTATCACAGAGTAAGGAATTTCATAGGCCTGTTTTATGCACTTTCCCCAGATATTGGGAATTGCCATCTTACCATGGTACAATGCAATGAATAACATTTTTTGTGAGAGGGGAATGTCTATAATATATGATCCAGTCATGCATCCTTTGATGGTCCAGCTGGTACAAGGAAGAAGTTTCAGAATACCTATGGAAGTAAGGAGCAATAGCAAGTCTGCAAATGGCTGCAAAGCTTCAGCTTAAGCTGCTTTGAAATCAACTTCAATTTACCTCACATGCCACTGATTCTTAGAAACTGGTGGTGTTATTGCTCTCAAGTACTAGGTTCCTTGTTCCCTCACCATTCTTAGCAAGGAAATCCTACAATGAGGGGTAAGAAAAGCCCAGGGCATGCTAGTGAAATGCCAGGGCACATTGTAGGTGCCGATGCATGTTGCTTTGCATGGAAGTGATTCCTGACCTGGGCTCTAAAATTAACCATATTATTATAGGCAAATAACTTCACAATTATGAGAAAGAAAATGATACTAATCTTGATGGTAGTTATTCAGAGTAAGATATAATACAGAGGAACACAGTGACCCATTAAAAAGTGCTTAATAAATATTTCCTGAATCGAGGAATAAGTTCTAAAGCACTATACAGTATAGGAGATGAAAACTTAGTGAATTATCTCAATAATGCCATGCTAACTATTTGAGTTGTATAATATCAATGATAATTACTTTATTAAATATTTATTATATAAGAATGTATTCATTTTTTCTGAGTTTTAGTATAGTACATTTTTTATTTCGAATGGAGATTAAAAGTAGTTTCCAAAATTATATTTTCCTTCAAGAAGTTATATCACCATTGTTCAAAATTCTAAAATGAATGGATTATACATATATAGTAGTCACTTTAAGATTATATTACCTGACAAAGATTATGAATAGGTTTTTTCCCTTAACTGACAATTGATTGGCAAACATTTGGTTTCCAAATATATTTAAAATTTTCTATCCTAATTTCGATATCATATTATCACCTTTCTTAGTAAATAATTTATCCATCACTATATGCAGCCTTCCTATAAGCTGATACATTTCCTTTTTTTCAAAATGATACCATCTTCAATATTGCCTTGGAAATCAAATTTTCAGTATTTTTTTAGATCCCATGATATCATGCAACTGAATGTTGAGCTATAGATTTTCAAACTGACCATAATTTAAAATACATTAAACTTAGGATTCATGTGGACACAACAGAGCACTTTTGATGTCCTTTGTTTGGATATAAATCAGCTTCTGATGACATAATGCATATATATCCTTTATTGGAACATATCCCTTGTCATGAACAGAGGTCCTGACCATACTGAGTTAGTCAAGTAAAGAAGAAACTATTGCGACTTGCCATGTATACTAGTTAATGAACTAGGATGTCTAGGAATTTGATTACCTCTCATCTTTTTATCAGCTAATTTCTCCATTATTTCTCTCATTAGATCACTTCTTGAAATAAGTTATATTTACATTTGTTAAGCAAAAGTAAATGTTAGGTAGGATAAATTTTGTAGAGATTAGAGTAAAACCCATCTGTCCTTTATGTTTCTTAGAGTCCAAGCTAGATAATAAATGATGCATCTCATTATAGTCAACATTGGGAAAACTATATGCCTCTATCAATTATTTAACATATGTACTTATATTTTGACTTGGACTTTTCACTTGTAGGAAGTACTGTGTGAAAACAAAAGTGATAATACACAAAATACATATACAATGAGATTTATTATATCCTTGGTTATAATCACAAAATCCTGGACATAATCTAAATTTCTACAAATAAGTGAATGGTCCATGATTATAGAAGTTAAGCTATAATTATTCTGGGTGTGGTGGTGCACACCTGTAAACCCAGTACTTTGAAAACTGAGACAGGAGGATCATGGGTTCAAGGAAAGCCTCAGCAGTGTAGCGAAACTCTCAGAAACCTGGCAAGACCCTGTTTCAAAATAAAAACATAAAAAGGGCTAGGGGTGTAGCTCAGAGGTAGAACACCTCTGGGTTCAATGCCCAGTGCCACAAAAATATATAATTATGATCGAGGATAGTCTATGCTGAATGATTACTTGAGGATAATCAAGGTATTTCCTATTTCCTGTGTCAGGAATTGGTTTAGGGCCATTTGATATATGAGAAATAGTCTAGGAGGTACTACCAGTAATTGTTCTCTCATTCTTCCAGTCTGTTTTGTGTGTGTGTGTGTGTGTGTGTGTGTGTGTGTGTGGTACTGGGGAATGAACCCTGGGCCTTACCCATGCTAGGCAAACACCTTACCACTGAGCTACATCCCCAGCCCTCCCTCAGTCTGAAGGAAATAATGAGATAGTGTCTTTCTTTCTATAAATATTGTGTCATGCTTGGATATGATGATGCCTGGAGCTACTGAAGTCACTTTATGAACATGAGAGTATCATTTTGAGGACAAATCTGATACACTGAAATCGTCGATGATAAATTTCTGATTACACTGATCCTGGAATTGTATTGCTAGATACCTCTTGCTATGTAAGATGACGACTTTTTTATTCAAGAAATTTTATTTGGAGTTTTTGTTATTTGTGGCCTCAGGTATTCAGATTGATACGTAGGCATGTTAAAAAGTTGAATTTGTGCTAATATACATACGTATTGAAGAATTATATCTATTGAGTTTATAACATGCATTTTATAAAAGCCAATGATGAAGAACACAGATGTAATCTATGCTCTCAGATTTTGCAATTAAGTAAGTATACAATTAACCTGCACTACAATACAGGGTTAGTATACAAGTATATGTCTCACATAATAGAAGGGTGCTTGACTCTTATGAGACTAAAAAAAGCTTTTTAGAGAATAAAACTTGTAATCTTGGATCAGAATCACTAAGAGATGTTGACTAACCATATGAAAATATAGTTGTCAAGACTTCTTTTGTGTGTCAAACAACAAGAACTTATCGAATGTTATTAGTTCAGTGGTAGTCTCAGGTCCAAGTGTATCCAGAAGCTCCAAAAATGCCCTCATGAACAGCCTGAAGAATGGATAATTGGAAAGAGAGATTGTCCATTTTCAAAGGTGTGGCAGGGTCACAAGTTTGAATATGATGATCAAGGAGCTCAGTTTTGGATATATTCATTTTCAGATGCCAGGCATATTTTTAGATGGGGAGCTTAATGGGGTAGATGGATATACACATCTCAAGTTTACGGAAGTTTTCTAGGTTATAGACACATACTGTGAGATGTTAGTGCATCTATAGATACATTTAAATCCAAGAGGTTGGATAAGATCTCTGTAGGAGTAATGATAGAATAGAGAAAAGGTCCAAAAAATGAGTTTCTGGAACTACAGCAGGCATTGGTTGGGTAGAAAGGAGGAAACCAGTAAAGAATGAAAATTAGCAGCCACAGATGTGGGATAAAAATCAAGAGAACATGATCTTGGAAGTAGAGATGTGTAGATATAAATGTGAAGACAATATGAAAGAGATTTCCGCAGGCCTCCTTCACAAGCCTGTATCTGTGCCTAACTATTCAGTCTTCTTTCCTGTGTCTTTAGATAGGCTAAGATATTCCTAGAAAAAGCCATTCTTCCTTTCCTGTAATTCTCCATCCTCTCCTACCTGGGCAAGAACAGTTTGAGCTAAATAAAGCAGTTATGTTTCATTCACCAGGTAAAAGGTGAGGAAAGAAATAATACCGTAGAAAAATAAGTGCGTGTGGCCAGGCGTGGTGGCGCACGCTTGTAATCCCAGTACTTTGGGAGGCGGAGACTCTCTCTCTCTCTCTCTCTCCCTCTCTCTCTCTCTCTCTCAATCCCCGGTACCGCAAAAAAAAAAAAGAAAAAAAAAAGAAAAAAAAAAGAAAAAGAAAAATAAGTGTGTAATTACTGCTTTGATTTCCTTTTGTTCTATGCCTTCAAACACAAGTGCTATGGCTAGTGCTATGGTTTGAATGTGCTTTGTCTCCCAAGGTTCATGTACTGGAAGTTTGGTACCGGTGTAGCAGTGTGGAGTAGGTGAAACTTTGGAGAGGTATGGCTTGCTCCTGGAAGGTTATTAGGTTGTAAGGTCTCCACTTCTATAAATGAAGTAACAGAGTCTTTCTGGATTGGGTGAGGAACTGTGTGACTGGATTAGTTTTTGTGAGAGTGGGTTGTCATAAAGTGAAGCCACCCCATGCACTCGGCTCTTCTGCACCTTCTCAGATTCTTTGCCACTTATGACATGGCCAGAAGGGATCTCGTCGGAATGCTGATGCGCTTCTGTTTGGACCTGTGAGCCACCAGAAACATGAACCTAATAAGTATCTTCTTTTTATAAAGTACCCAGACTCAGAAATTTTGTTATGGCAAAGCAAAACAGACAAAGACACTTGGGGAACTAAAATCTTTGACAAATAATCCATTGTCTTTCAGATTATCAGCTTTACCCTCACCTTCATGACCATGGGTTTCTCTGCAGCCAAATATATCTGCTTGGAAACATTCATACTCCCTGTAAAGTTCTATAGCCAGAACTTTTGAAAGAAAGTTGATTTTTTACTTCATTGGTTCCACCACAATGCAGTCATGTCACCTAACATATTACATGGAAGGATGTGGCATAGAGTCATTGAACAAAGGTCTAGACATCAGCAGGGATGAATACTATATATGGGTGGGTCATTAACAAGATTTCAGACGAGGGAATGAGTGAGCTTTGGATTTAGAGAGTTTGACTCTAGAACCCATACCTCTCTAGAACCCATCCAGGGCATGCACTTACTCTTAGACTCTTGGGAAGAACCAGTTAACACATGTAAACGCAATTTGACAACATTAAAAGGATTGTGCACATAATAAATGCTATTATCTATTTGTCTTCTGATTTCAAAAACCAACTGGGAACCTATGGACAACAGTTACACTCCCTGTTTAAAAAGACGCTAAGGAGCTGTGTATGTGTGTGTGCGTGTGCGTGTGCATGTGTGTGTGTGTGTGTGTGTGTGTGTGTGTGGTGTCTTCGTGACTGTGTGTGTGTTTCAGGTCCTAGTTGCTTTGGATTCATTTGTTGAACCTATTTAGAAAAATGTGTTTCTTTCCTGAGCACCCGTTGGCCTTATTGTCACTAGATGGCAGAAACGGATCCTGCTTCTGTGGGAAAATGAGAGTTTATTTTGCATTCGGGAAGGGCACAAAAAGCTTCCCACAGACAGTGTTTACAGGCTTTCTTTATTTTGACATTTCTTCTGAATACATTAATGTTTTTGGAAATTCCCTGTTAGGTCCCCTGCAGGGGTAAGCTGCAAAGTGATCTTGGCTTACACAGAAGAAAGGATGGCTTGCATTATGTATTTGCATTTCTGTTTATAATTTTAGAATCTAATACTACTTCATTTAAGGGGGAGTAGAAAGGGGGTGGAGTTAAACACTAAGAAAAGTCAAGAATCCGTGTCACATTACTAAAACAATTCCACTATAATATTTCATCTGAGCAAGAAATGCCTTTATTATAATTCATTCTCTTTAGGGTAAGGGGACTTGGACAAAGTGTCAAATATAAATATATTGTAAAGTTGTATATGTGAATTCCTGTACTGGAGAAAGGAATTTTTTCTTTCCTGTTTTTTCCTCTTCCAACTAGTTATTGCTTCAGAGCACTGTTAGTTTCTCATAAAATTAAATGTCTGAGACAGTGCTCATCTAAGAAACCAAACTGATGCTGAGGTTTTGTGAGCAGTGTTCACTTAGTATCCAAACAATTATTGATCTTTTGCTGCTTTGTACACATGCCAATTATGACTTCCTTAGAAATAGCTAAATAGAAATGGCTTAATTCAGAGAGGACCATTACAATGTGCTGAGGCTGAAATTATGGATGAAAGATTATGCCCGATGTGGATGCTCCCATGTATCTTTGAAGACATTTTAACAAATAATGGTAGCTTTTCAAAATTATTTTTGTTCCTCTTGGAAAATACTTTTAGCTCCATTAGGATTATATCTGGTCCATGGAAAGGACAGTTTTAGTGGTATATTTACTTGCTTAAAATGCAATTTTAAAATATATGTTTCATGTAGTTGTGGCTGTGGGAATTCCAAAGCCATAGGAAGAAATGCTTGGTGAATTCATTTGCATAGCAATACCCAGAATGCTTTTCCAGCTCACTGCTATTTAATCTAAGTCAGCTGGTGTCAGAGCCCTGGGAACAAACTGAACAATTCTGACATGCTTCTTTGTGCATGTACTGAGTTCTTTTTCTGCACCAAGTACACAATGAAAACTCAAAATTTCATCTGTAATATGAATTTTTATAAAGACCTGAATTTTTAAATCTCCATTTTATTTTCAACTCTTTTTTAACCCCTTGTATGAAATGTTACTCGATTATTATCGTGATAAAATCTTAATTGATGAGTGTATCCAGGATTACTGGTTAATTGGCATATACGTAAATTGAATAACTTGTGGGATAATTGGAACATTCATCTATTTTGAGAAAGAGTAAACTGGAGAAAGTAGGGTACATTTGAGAAAGTCTGCAGGTCTGGTGGTTGGAAGATGTTAGTGTCTCCTGCAAGTCAAGAATGCATGGAATCTATTTTGAATTATATTTTATTTTATTTTTATTTATTTATTTATTTATTTGAAGTACTGGGGATGGAACCCAGGGGCATTCTACCTCTGAGCTACACCCCCAGCCCTATTTTTTATTCTTTACTTTGAAACAGGGTCTCACTAAGTTGCGGAGGGCCTCACTAAGTTACTGAGGCTGGCCGTGAACCCGAATCCTCCGGTCTCAGCCTCCCAAGTACTGGGACTACAAGCGTGTACCACCACGCCCAGCTTGAATTATATTTTAAATGGCATTGATCAGAGGTAAATGCTTATGAATTAAAAGTATGTTTTCTAGAGCATGTGCTAGGACAAGTATCAAAAAGAAGTCAACTACAGCTACTTGATGGCATTAGAAATTATTGTTAATGTATTAAAGGGTGGTGATGGCATTGTGGGATGGTCTTTAAAGTCCTTATCTCTTAGAGATACGTATGAAAGTGTTTACAGATTAGATGATATGACATCCATGATTAACTTTAAAATGACATGGAAGAAGGAGAAATGAATGAGGTAGAGATGGAATAATTGCCATGTTTAGATAATTATTGATTCTGGACAATGGGTGCATGGATATCCATTTGATTTCATCTAGTCTTGTATCTATTGAAAATGTGCTGCAATAAAAGGTTTTAAAAGGGATTAATGAAGAAATAAATCACAAAGGACCTGGAAATTTGAGTGCGATAGTCAATCTAGTTTGTCAACTTGACCTGATCATGACACACCCAAGATCATGTGACTTTGGGTGTATAACAGCAGATTAAACAGAAAGCCTGCCCTGAATGTAGGCAGCAGGGTTCTGATAGGTGCAGGACTTAGATAAAAGAGCAATGCGCGACTCTTTCCGAGGAAAATGCATCTGCTCTTGCCTGAGATCATCGGCCGCCAGCTTTGCCGTTTCTCTGAAGAGCTTCTTGATCTTCTCGGCCTCCAGCCCTTCAAACTGAAACTTCACCATCGTTTCTCAGAAGAGCTTCCTGATCTTCACGTCTTGGACTGGGACTGAGTTAGTGGTTGCTCCGATCCTAAGACTCCAGCTCTTAGACTGCTCGACCAGCTACTGGTTCCTCTGACTCTCCACGTGCAGTCAGAACCTGGGACTACATTGCTTCAAACTGTAAGCCCATCTGATAAATCCCTTTTTCAAATATACTCATTCTGTGAATTCTGTTGATCTAGTGAACCCTGACCAATACATTGAGTTTATTCTACCTTCCTTCTAAAAAAATCTTTGGTTTATTTCCTTATGTCCATTATGAAACATATCTGTGTGAAAAAGTTATCTTGTCAATTAATAATAAGAAAAGAGAAGCCTTGAAAATTTCTTTTGACTTATAACCTCCCATTTGCTTCTATGGTTATTTGCTCTCTCCTGTACCAGTAATCACGTGTCTTCTATATTCTATTCAGCGTTCTTAAAATAGTCTCTCATCTTACAAAAAAATTACTTTTTACCTTACATAATCTTCTTAACACAAACACTATCCTCTCTTTCATAAGGTTCTTTAAAGAAGAATTGGGTACACTTTCTGTATTTTCTATCGCACCAACCATTACTTCAAAAACAGTAGTGAAAAATATACCATGGTTTCAAAGAAGAAAATAATAATATGAACACCCATGTACTAATTATCTATACAGAAATAGAATATAAGCAATAATTTATCATTTTAAATGTGTCTCTCCTTAATCATACCTGTCTTATGCTATGTTGTGCAAAATGCAATAAGGTAGACATTATATTGAGGTTTGGGTTTTTTTGTTTGTTTTATTTTGTTTTTTGGGTACTGGGAATTGAACCCAGGGGCATTATACCTCTGAGCTACATCCCCAGCCTTATTTTATTTTTTATTTTGAAACAGGGTCTCACTAAGTTGTAGAGGGCCCCACTGAGTTGCTGAGGCTTGTCTCGAACCTGCGATCCTCCTGCCTCAGACTCCCAAGTACAAGTACAAATGTGCACCACCATGCCCAGCTTATATTGAGTTTTTCCTTTGTCTCTCTCATGGTGTTCTTTTCATTTATCACTTTGTATGTATTACTAAACACTATTGTTCAGTTTTACGTACTTGATAGCAGTTTATACTTTAAATCAACTGTAGTATTCTTCCTTGCTATGTCTTTTATAGTCAACTATGTTTTGAAATTTACCTATATTGATAGGTATAGCTTGTTTAGTTTTTATAACCACTTATTTTTACAACAATTTACTTATTTTTACAACTATATAGTATTCTACCATATTCTTATATCACAATATATTTATTTGTTTTAATGTTGGAAGACATTTATTTCCAGGTATTATGTTCTTAAAAAATAACGCCACAAATATGCACATTCTAGTACATGCACATATAGGGTGATCATGTGCAAAAATCACTGGGATTTCTGGGTCACAGAAAATGCCTATCTTTAACTTCACTAGGTAAAGGCAAGTTGTTTCCAAGGAACACACATAATCAGCAGTGTGTAAGTGCGCTGGTAGTTCTCCACTATTGACAATATTTGACATTGTAAAAATGGAGTATTTCTGCTAATCTGGTGTGCTAGTATGTGAGAAATAGCTTACTAAATTTCCCTGATAACTAATAAGGTTGAAGATCTTTATCTATGCTTTGGTGGCTTATCACATTTCTAACTGTGTGAATTGCTTCTTCAAGATGTTTGCCATTTTAAATTTCATTTTTTCCTTTATGAAATAGATTCCTAGAAATGCTACTCATTCCCCAAACTATTTGATCTGGTTGCTTTGGCCATTAGGCCTATAAAGTTCTTGTTGAAGTCTTTACTCATCTTCATGCTAAGAAATACAATGGATACTTTTCTGTCTTAATATAACTTGAATTTTTTATTTCTCGCTTGCATTTAACAAATCTCTTTTTCATTGATGTCATGTTTTCCTGATGTTTCTCTTCTCTGTTTGGCTTTCCTTTTTGGTCTCTGACTGCTTCTTTTTAAATTTAACCTTGTTAATCAATCTCTGACAGCTGATCTTCTTCAAGGCTCCATCCTGAACTCTTGCTCTTCTCATTACACATCATCTCCTTGGGATCTTTGCACAGGAGGCCAAGTTGCTCCTTTGGCCTAAGATCTAAAATATGTTTTCCCCTTCTCTCTCTCTCTCTCTCTCTCTCTCCTCTCTCCTCTCTCCTCTCTCCTCTCTCCTCTCTCCTCTCTCCTCTCTCCTCTCTCCTCTCTCCCTTCACCCAACCCCCATTGCACTTAACATTCATTTAAATAGACCGTGTTTCAGATTCAATGGGAATTACCCTGGGAAATCTTCCCTAACATATTCCAAATTATATAGTATCTTTCTACCCTGTCCTTTACTTGTATATCTAGTCATTTGTGAGTTTATTCATTTCTTCACTACATGTCCACTAGACTGGAGGACTCAAGTGTTGACTCCACACTTGTTTTCTTCAAACTTTCATGCCCAGGGCCCACAATGGTGGCTGCTATATAGTGGAGTCTTAATAAATATTTTTTCTTTTCTTTTCTTTTCTTTTCTTTTCTTTTCTTTTCTTTTCTTTTCTTTTTTTCTTTTCTTTCTTTTCTTTTTTTTCTTTCTTTTCTCTCCTCTCCTTCCTTCTTTCCTTCCTTCCTTCCTTCCTTCCTTCCTTCCTTCCTTCCTTCCTCTCTCTCTCTCTTTCTTGTACTGGGGATTGAACCCAAGGACATTCTATTTCTTTTTTTTTTTGCGGCACTGGGGATTGAACCCAGGGGCATTCTACATCCGAGCTACTCCCCCAGCCCTTTATTTTTATTCTTTATTTTGAAACAGGGTCTCACTAAGTTGCAGAGGGCCTCACTAAGTAGCTGAGGCTGGCTGCGAACCCAGATCCTCCTGTCTCAGTCTCCCAAGTATTGGGATTAGAAGCATGCGCCACCATGCCAGGCCCAGCTCGACATTCTATTTCTGAACCATATCCCCAGGCATTTTTTCGAAACACAATCTCACTTCATTGCTGTAGGTTTTGCTAAGTTGCTAAGGCTGGCCTCAAACTTGTGATTCTTCTGTCTCAGCCTTCCAATGGTATTACAGGTATATAACACCATGCCCAGCTTTAGTAAATATTTTTGAGTCATGTTGAACATGTTTTCATAAATTTGTTGGCCACTTTTATTTCTTCTTTTGAGAAGTTTCTATTCAATTTAGTTGCCCATTTTTTGGTTGGATTATTTGTTTTATTGTTAAGTTTTTCGAGTTCTTTATATATTCTAGATATAAAAGGAGTAGCTCACAAAGATTTTTTTTTCAATTCTGTTGACTCTTTCTTCATGCTCTTGACTATTGCCTTTGTGTGCAGAAGCTTATTAATTTGATGCCATACTATTTACTGATTCTTGATTTTATTTCCTGGGCTTTAGGGGTCTTGTTAAGGAAGTTTCTATCAGTACTTATATGTTGGACAATTGGTCCTCATGTGCTTTCTTCTAGTATTTGCAAAGTTTCTGGTCTAATTTCTAGGTCTTTAATCCATTTTGAGTTGACTTTTGTGAAGGGGAAGAGATAGGGATTTAGTTTCATTCTTGTACATATGGTTATCTAGTTTTCTCAACACCATTTGTTAAAAAAGCTATCTTTTCCAATGTATATTTTTGGTACCTTTGTAAAAACTCAGTGGGGCAAATGGTCAATTAATATATTAAAAATGTTCAACATCATTAGCAGTCAGGGACAAGCAAATCAAAACTACACTGAGATTTCATCTAACCCCAGTTAAAATGGCAATCATTAAGAATGCAAACAATAATAAATGCTGGTGAGGATGTGGGAAAAAAGGAATACTATACACTTTTGGTGGGATTGAAAATTAGTCCAACCACTCTGGTGATCAGTATGGAGGTTTCTTAGAAGACTGGGAATGGAACCATCATATGACTTAGCTATACCATTCCTCAGTATCTTTCCAAATAAATTAAAGTCAGAATATTATAGTGA
Source organism: Glis glis (assembly GCA_004027185.1). Taxonomy (NCBI): domain Eukaryota; kingdom Metazoa; phylum Chordata; class Mammalia; order Rodentia; family Gliridae; genus Glis; species Glis glis. The sequence goes on along the minus strand of PVJS01020643.1, from coordinate 20,061 downwards.
TACATGCATATCAATGTTTATAGCAGCACAATTAATAAGAGCCAAATTATGGAACCAACCTAGGTGTCTGTCAACAGGTGAGTGGATAAAGAAAACATGCTGTATACACACAATGGAGTGTTACTCAGCCATAAAGAAGAACAAAATTATGAAATTTGCAGGAATGCAGGAAAGCGGATGGAACTAGAGAACATTATGTTAAGTGAAATCAATCAGTCTTAGAAAGTCAAGGTCATATATTCTCTTTCATATGTGGAAGCTACATAGAAAATATGAAAGAAAGGGGACTTCGTGATAGTAAGGAGTAGAATAATGGAAGAGGGAACAATACCAAGAGATGCTGTGTGCATGTATGAATATATCCCTTTAATTTTACTATGATGTATTGTACCAATAAAATTCTAAAAGAAAAAAATAATTTTGGGTGAAAGAATAAACAAACTTAGACAAATGACTTGAGACAAGTGGTTGGTGATACTTAACAATAAAGGGAATTTAGCCAGGAATAGAGTTTATGGGAGAAGATAAAGAGATTAGTTTGGGGGCATGTGAATTAAAAAAATTCTTTTTTGAGTTGGGTATTCAAGTAAAGAAGCAGTAGGGGGGCGTTGATATGTTGATCTGAAACTGAAGAGAACAGTAAGAGCTGGAATTATTAATCTGGATATTATCAGTATTTAGAGAATAAATGAGATAATGAAATAAAGAAATGGCCTGGGGAGTTTGTGTAGCCTGAGAAAGAGGACCATGCCCAGATGCAAATGGTCCTGTGTGATGATCTGGTCTACTTCAGCATTTTTCTCCTTACAGGAAGATTTTTGAGCTCAACACCTTGGGCCCGAGAAGCACTGAGTTACCAAGACAAAATATTTTGTTTCACAGCATTTCTAAAGATGTATTTTTTGTATTCCTATGTAAGCTATCATGGGAGGTCTATGTCTATTCCTTAGCAAAAGGCATGTTTCTGTGTGTTCATTATTTTTTAAAGACCTTTTACTTCTCTCTTTGAAACCCTCAAATGGCTTCCTAAACCACTTAGAATAAAATCCAAAGTCTTTGTATTGTGGCCAATGAGGTCCTCTGTCTCCTCCAGGTGCCGCTTTGTTCTCCCTGTCTGCTTTATCATTCGTGCTGGTCCCACAAGCCACTTCACTCTTTTCCAAAGACACCAGAGTGCAACTGTGTTGCAGCTCCCCTGGTGAACACATTCCCCTTCTGTATTTGCATAGCTTGCTTCTCCTTTTTTTTATGTTTCAGGTCTGATGTGGCCTTAACTGAATAGATTTACTTGAAACCCCATCTGAAAGAGCAAACAGTGCTGTGATACTCTGTTCTTTTTAATCTGTTTTAATTTTCCTTTTATCTCTTATGTATTTATTCTGAGTCTCTTCTCCATTCCTCTCCTCAATATGGTAACAAGGGCAGAGACCTTGGCATTTTCTTCATTTTTGTATTCTCAGTGCATATATCAATGTTTGGCCTTTACAAGCCACTCAAGAAATATTTATTAAGTGAATAAGAGTGTCACGGGGTGTGGGGGTGCATGCCTGTAATCCCACTTGGGAGGCTGAGACAGGAAGATCACAGGTTCGAGGCCAGCACATGTGGTAACTTAGACCCTGTTTCAAAATAAAAATAAAATGGTGTGCAGTCTCAGAAATTGAAGGATTGTATAGTTTTTTCTCATATGTGGAAGCTAGAGAGAAATTGGGAAACAAAAGGGACTTAAGTGAGGAGAGATAAGAGTAGAATAGTGGAAGGGGGTTTGGGGAGAGAGATGTGGAGGGAAAAAGGCAACTTGATGAAGAATACAGTTCGAATAATTTTTTGTACATAAACAAAGTTATCAATACCAACATCAATAATATGTATTGGGAGAGGGAAGAAGTGGGGTGGGTTCTGGAGGAAAGCACACCAAATGCTGTGTGCATGTATGCTTCTATCCCTCTGAACCTCATCCTGATATACAACTACAATGCACCAATAAAAGTACATTAAAAAAACAAAATAAAATAGGGTATAGCTCAGAGGTAGAGCATTCCTGAGTTCAATTTCCAGTACCCCACACACACACATAAATGAATAAGAGTGTCAAGAAACTGAAAGACTAAGAAGAGATGTGAAATGGTCGTTATATTCAGTGATTTTGAAGACAGACTGCTTGGGGATGACTCTATCTTTCAAAAGCTGAGAACAATACTTCATCTCTTACTACCTCATTTACCTTATACTTAAACTAAGGATCACAATTCCATTTTATGGTAACACCATTAAGATTAAAAATGCTATTACTCAGAAAACCGCTGTTTGATTTGCTTCTCTTTGATTGCTAATGATGTTGAACATTTTTTCATATATTTATGGCCATTTGTATTTCTTTGGTGAAGTGTCTATTTAGTTCACTTGCCGATTTTTTGATTGGGTAATTTTTTTTTTTTTTTTGGTGGTGAGTTTCTTGAGTTCTCTATATATTCTAGATATTAGTCCTTTATCAGAGGAGTAGCTGGCAAAGATCTCCTATCCTGTAGGCTCTCTTTTGAGGTTCTTGATAGTTTCCTTTGTGCACAGAAACTCTTTAGTTTAATGTGATCCAACGTATTAAACCTTGCTTTACTTTTTTGTGCCTTTGGGGTCTTATTGAGAAAGTTTTTACCCATGCCTGTATGTTGGATTGTTGGTCCTATGCCCTCTTCAAGTAACTGCAAAGTTTCTGGTATAATTTCCAGGTTTTTGATTCATCTTGAATTGACTCTTGTGCAGGGTGAGAAAGTGGGATTTATTTCCATTTTTTCTGCATATAGATAACCAGTTTTGCCAACACCATTTGTTGAAAAGGCTATCTTTTTTCCAGTGTTTTTGGACCCTTTGTTAAAAAATCAATTGTTTGTAAGCGTGTGAATTTGTTTCTGAGTCTTTTGTTATGCTCTACTGTCTCCTTTTGTGCCAATACCATGCTGTTTTTATTACTATAGCTCTGTAGTATAATTTAAAGTCAGGTATTGTGATGTCTCCTGCATGGTTCTTATTGCTGAGAACTATTTTGGATATTCTGGGTCATTTGTTGTTCCAAATGAATTTAAGAACTGATTTTTATATATCTATGAAGAATGATCATGGTAGTTTAATAGGGATTGCATTGAATCTGCAATCATTAAAAACACAAACAATAATAAATGCTGACAAGGATGTGGATAAGTAGGAACTCTGATACATTGTTGGTGGGATTGCAAATTAGTGCAACCACTTTGGAAAACAGTACGGAGGGTCCTCAGAAGAATGGGAATGAACTGACCTTATGACGCAGCTATACCACTCCTGGGTATCTACCCAGGAGAACTGAAACCAGACTACCATAGTAATGCATGCATATCTATGTGTATAGCTGCACAATTCATAATTGCCAAACTATGGAACCAGCTGAGATGTCCATCAACAGATGAATGTATTATAAAATTATGGGATATATACACAACGGAATCTACTCAGCCATAAAGAACAAAGATATGTCATTTGCAAGGAAACAGATGGAACTGGAGAATATTATGCTAAGTGAGATTAGTCAGTCACAAAAAGTGAAAAATCAGATATTCTCCCTCATATGCAGAAGCTAGGGAGAAATTGGGACACAGGAGGTTCTCCAGACGAAGGAGGAGAAACCTTAGGGGAGTGAAGGAGGGGTCCTAACTGTGGGAGATGGGATAGTGGAGGAAGACTTGAAGAGGGAAACACCTTGATAGATATGATGTACATACACAAACTTATCAAAGCCAATCACTGTGTTGAGCATGGGAAGGTGGGAAGGGAGAGAGAGTGGGGTGGGAACTGGGGGAGGGTACAAGTACTGTATGAGTATATGCCTCTATCACCCTGAACTTCATCAAGATGTATAATTACAATGCACCAATAAAAAAAAGAAAAAGAAAACCCCTGTTCAAAGCACTAGTCCCAATGCCTAGTGCATATTAAATAATCAGTGCTTAACCTTATTGTTGTTAACAGCCAAAGTCAATGCAATTAGTAGATTTCATTTTTACTTGTAAATATTTGCTGTGCATTACTATATGCTAGACATTTTGCTGAAGATTAGTGTTACAATGACTAATAGGACCCAAATCTACCTTAAAAGCTACTTCATGAGCCTACGGTCTAAAGATGTATTTATCACTTAAGTAATTTTGAATTAACCTGCATTTTTTTTATCAAGTATCCACACTCAAATATACTTTTGAGGGATAGCACTTTTTCCTTTACTTTATACATCTGTAAATAGCAATTCAAATTTCCACCAGGAGTTAGCAAGTTGATATTTATTAAAACTCTCCAACTCTGGGAAAATTCTCCCTTCAGCTCATATGCTATTGATCCTACATTCAATGAAGAAAAACATAAAAATCTTCTAATAATTATACTCCCACTCCAAAATCTGTGCCATACAAGTGTAGGAAACAGTTGATGATAGATTCAAGATACTGCCCCTTTATCATTTATCTTATTTTAAATGTTATCCGTCTTTGCATTTTTTCCTTATAAATTGAGACAGCAATGAGGAAGTGTGGTTTATGGCTTAAAGTAACTTGTATAGAAGTGCTCAAAAACTATGCTATTTCAGCCTCTATCCCTCACCCCTAATATGTGTTCAGGTAAGTACCAATCAACACCTCTTTGAATCAAAGCATTTTTCAGAATGCTCCTTTTCTGTTTATAATTTATTTTTAAAAAGACCTTTATACTCCTGTTGCATATTGTTCTACCCCTTGCTTATAATTTAATGAACTCCATTTGTTGGTTGGTTGTTTGCTGAGTGATGTTTTCTGTGCTCAGCAGCATATCATTCAGTGCTCATTTTATCCAGGTTGAAAAAATAAAATTAAATTTTAAAAAGCAAGCTAAAGAGAGATGTTTAAGTCAGTTCTAATGTTTTTTTTCAGAAAATTAGCAATAAATTTGGCTATAATTTAGGCAGCATTAAATAGTTTCCTCTTCTTACCCTAGTCCCCCAAACAAAAACATTTTCACACATTGCTAAAGTCTAAAATACACATCTGGGTATAATGCTGTTGGATCCTCAAAGTTCTTTGGCTCTTTACGCTGTATTCAAATAAAAATTTGAATACAAAGGAGTATAATTTCCATCTTTTATTCCTCTGTCACTCTGGTCCCTACGATGTTTAGTGTAGCTGCAGACGTGTAGTCCAGGTATGTGGACTGGTGGGGACGTGTGTGAGAGGGACATCGTGAGATGTGGAGGGACAAATCAACGAGGACTCATGATAGTCCCAAAGATTAAAGCCATATAGTTTATACTTTTCCCTAGAACCTCACATAAAAAATGAATTTACATCTGTGAATAGTCTAATAAAATACAGTTGTGATTCTTAAATTTAGGAATAAAAAGAATGTTTTTTAAAATTAATTGAGTTCTCATTGCCACTCTGTCTTAATAAGACAGAATATTTGAGGAAATAATTTAGACTCATTAAGTTGTTCTTTTTGCATCAGAAGTCTTTAATTTGAAAAATATTTCCAATTAAGTCTGTAAGCCAGTTACCAACTTTCTACCGAGCATATTTCTTGACACGGACATTTCAGCTGTTGCCAACGTTGGCTTATAAGTTAACTCTTTTAGCTAGTCTCATACACATTCACCAGCTTTAGCTAAAATTTTCATTGTTAATTTATTTTTGCATCACCAGACTTTAACTTGTCCCCAAAAGATTTTGTGAGGGAAGCCTCATCATTGTTTTTAAATGAAAAAGCCTATCACTGCCATTAGCAAGATAGATACAATGCTCAGGTCTAACAGACTTATGAAATTCCCAGGGACCAGCGGGGTATTCTAACACTCTGCTAAACCTAAGAAAGAAATTAGGTTCAATGCTGAGAAAAGAGAATGCTGTCTAGCAGTGCACGTCTATTAAGTGGCTGCTACGAGCAAGCTCTAGAGCAGAGGAAAAGGCAAACTCCTCAAGGTCAATAAGCACATAACCTTGCGCTGAACAAAGGCAAATAAGCAATCCTGCAAAAAGCAATGTCTCAAGAACTCTACACAACGCTTGATGCTTCTGGACATGTAGGTATGCTCAGAGAAAGAGGAAAAGGAGCCACTGGAAAATACATACATCAAAAGTATTATAAGGGCTGGTTAGTTGAGAAAAGTAACACTGAAGTAAAAATGACCTGTAGGAATTTTTTTTTTTTAACAAAACAATCAGAATGATTTTCAATTGGAACAAAAGCAGTAGAAATCCTTCAGGGAAAAAGCATAAGGATACCAGTACTCAAGTAGAGAAACAGACAAAGATGAATGGAAAAGAATGGATTTGGGTAATATATAAGCAACGGTTTTTTTGTTTAGAGTAAACTGGAAGGAGGGATTTTTAGATTCTTGATTCTTTTAGGTAATTTAAAAAATTTGAAGATTTGGGGGCATTTTTAAAAAGGCAATTGGATGTGTGAACCAGGAAGTAGAAGTAACGTTTCCTAATTTCCAGAAAGGAAAAAAAGTATGATATTTTCTCCTGCCTTAACCCATAATAAAAGCAATAGACTATAAGGAGCAATGAGCAAGGAAATCCTCTGTTGCATAGCTGTATTTATTTCAGACAGAACACTAAGATTCTATTTCATGTTCTTGGTATAATTTATATTATAATCTTGTTCCTCTTAATCATACTGAAAAATAAGATTTCTATCATATACGAAATGAGTATTAGCTAGATTGTTCTTTAATGGAGCAGAATTTGCAACCATACAAGATATGAATGAGATAATAAATGGCTCGTGAATGGATCAAATAGTGAATCTTATATTTGATGTGCACATAGTCTTACCCTAGGTCACTGAGCCGCACTTTCAGACAGGCCCCTACCTTTCCGGTGTTCTCTGTGGGCCACAGCTCTCATCAAGAAATGTTCCCTGGACAGCTGGCTCTGCCATGAACCATCTGGAGTTCCCATTCCCCAGCGATGCCCATTACAGGAAAGTTTCAAGTCCTCAACTTCACCTTTAGGGAATCTATATATCATTTAATAAGACATCCAGCAACACATTTGTAGGATGATGTTGGCTGAAAGAAAGGGTTTGATGAATTTTAACTGTTTTATTTGAAGAGAAATTGTACCCACATCAAAACTATTGAGATCAGGAAAGGTACAGCTTCTCACGGAGCAAACAGTAAACACAAATTGAGCCATTACTATGTGCCAAGCACTGTGCTAAGGGCTTTAAATGCATTATTACACTACCCCAGGAAGGAATCATTTACAACCACAAATCAGGAGAGTTCTGCAGATTAAGTAACTTCCTCAGTAAATAGTAAGCAGCACTATAAACCCAGGTCATTCTGTTTACATTTAGGTTTTGTGTGTGTGTGTGTGCGTGTGTGTGCATGTGTGTGTGTGTGTGTGTGTTACTAGGGATTGAAACCAGAGGCATTTTACTTCTGAGATACACCCCAGACCTATTTTATTTATTTATTAAATTTTGAAACAGGGTCTCACTAAGTTGCAGAGGGCCTAAGTTGCTGAGGCTGGTCGCAAACTTGCGATCCTCCTGTCTTAGCCTCCCAAATACTAGGATTACAAGTGTGTGCCACCACACCCAACTTATACATTTGTTTTTAAACTTGTGCTTATTATACTTCCTGGATTTAGGATATTACTTTTTTAGTACATGGGATAAAAATACATGTAAGCCATATATTGCCCAGTCAAGTACTCAAAACTAGACATACATGTGAACAGCTTTCCATAACATGACATGACACTTTCTAAAGTAATCCGGTTCTTTGGGGGCAAATATTAGAACAAGCACTTTTTCCTAAGAAGAGAGAGTAAGACTTCACAGTACAGGTGAATTCTGAACTGGCTATAAAGTATGAGTGGATTCCACTAGGATAACTTTGGGTATTCTAGAATGATTCAGCTGGCACATTTGCTTCTATATAGTTTGAGAAAATTTACAAGACATCATTTCAAAAAATTTCTACTGCTGTTTCATGCATCTGAGAAAGAGGGGATAAAGGGGGATAAGTAGGGTAAAATAGGAAAAGAGAAAACAGAAAAGAAGAGGGGAGAGGAATAAATCAAGAAGGAGGAGAGGAACTCAGATGTAGTTATATGTAAAATAAAGATGGAACCCAAATGAGGATGAAATTAGAAATGACTGGGAAGAGGAAAGATGAAGGCAGAAGAGGAGGAAGGAAGGAGATCAGAGTATTACAGGTGGAAGGAAGGAGGCAGGGATCACAGCAAAGGAAACAAAGAAGAAATTAGGGTAAAGATACAAGAGAAACTTTAAAAGACATTATTGAACTATTACTTTGTGCTATCATAATAAAAATATAATCCCTTATGATAATTTTCATGGAATGTGTTCTCATAAAAAATAGAAAATACCTATTGAAGGTAGCTAAAATCAAGAATTCTCAGAACATGTACTTGTCTCCCATGTAGATATGATTGCAGTTCTAAATATCAGAGCTAAGTCTAAAGAGAATGTTAGGTAGTAGCTTTCAAGTATCTTATTTCCTTGCTATGTCCTAAGCCATATTTCAAAAACAAACATCCATGATGCCGATATTAGAGTCCATCTTCTGAAAATAAAAATTTTAACTTTTCATGGAGAATAAATGGCTTCGTTTTAGTATTTTAAAGCAGTAGTTAATTCAGATCTCAAGGCTTAAGTTTTTTAAAAAATTCTGATGTCCAAATCCTTTTACAAGTGGTTGAATTAATGTGGATTCAGAAAACATAGAGGACATCTTTAAGGAAGTGGTTATACAAGGCTTTGGTGTGTTGTAAAATTCCATTTCTGTTTCTATAGAAATGTTTGTGTTTCAGTCCCACTCCTACCCACTGTTATTTGTTGATGCTGTCCTGATGTGTGTGTGAGTGTGTGTGTGTGTGTGTGTGTGTGTGTGTGTGTGTGTGTGTGTGTTTATGTTGTTATTGTTATAAGAGAAAGACTTTAGGGTGTGGTAGACTTTTCTGACTCTGTCGCTATAAACTCTTGCAACACATAACAAACAGCCGATCAGAGAAATGGCAAACATTGTCTGTATTCTCTGTGCACTTGGCAGGGATTTTTCATATTGTACATTATTGGCTCTGCTGTGTGATAGCACAACAGAGCCTTTGTAATGCTCTCGGCAGAGCTATTTATACACTGCGACTCTACTAAGTACCCTTCCCTCTGCTGGTGTTCTTCCACAGACTCAAAGAGAAAGTGATTCGCCCAAATAAAAGAAGTATGGATTGGCATCGCTCAGAGCACAGGATGCTGTAAAGGCAAAATAAGTCTTTATATAGCTCACATTAAGTATCATTATTTTCAGTTGAATGGTAACATGAAGGTTAGCCCACAGTGAAGTAAAGGCTATTTATCTCTAGCAGACCAAGATAATTAGAATCTGGTTTGCATGCGCCTGAGCCTATGTCAAGGGCCATGGTCTCCAGAGCCATCTGGCTATCAGTGATTTCTTTCACCAACTGTTTGCATCAAAACTTTAAAAGATGAGTTTCCAAAGGCCCTTTTCACCTGGCGTCAATTTTTGAAATGGTTTACGGAAAATTTACATGACTCCCAATAAGGAAAGCAATGTAAGCCAATAAAAAAAATGAGAATGAGTGTGATTTCCTTTTAGATTTATACCATCCAAACTAGTGACTAATAATCTAAAACTGACAGTTAAATTTCCTAGGAAGATATAATTGTCCTTGATATTTCATATTTAGGTTGACAATGGATCTTATACCTTTGAAGCCTTCCTTCTTTCTCAATATTAACTTGAAACATTTCTGTTTTCTTGAGTTCATTTAGAATTCATCGGTGCCATTATGCTTGTACTGTTATAAGAACACCTGGCTGATGTGACATTCTAGCACTAACTGGACATGGGATGTGTGTTCTGTTATCAGATTCAACCAACAAGGCTTTGCCTGCAATCTGACATTTGTATTCATATTAAAAGGTCTGATATTTGGATTCACTCATATTCAGTCATGACATGTTCAACAGCATGACTTTAAAAATAGCATAAAATGCATAAAAATAATAAGGGAAAGAGATACTAGCAGAATGTGATGCTCCAGTTAATGTCACACTAACCTGAGGATATAGGAAATGTCAATTTTCTGTAGTTAAGGTGGACCACAGATGTGTGTGCAGTCCCAGGAAAAAATGATTATGTAAAAGAATGATGATCTTTTATTTGCTATTTGTTCACTTCTTGGTTAACTGTGTAAAAGATCAGGGAGACACAGGAAGAAAAACTTTTTGGTTCTTTTTACCACAATAAGGTAAATCCTAAGGGGAAATAGGAAAGAAAAACTGCTCTCAGTTGTTTGAAAATTAAGGTTTGTCATGCACTTACTTAACAACTGACATTATTTTGATGAAGAAAAAGGGGATACTTATAATATTTGTCAAATATAGTTATAAATATGTTCTTTTCTCAGGAAATATTCTTTAAATTTATTCTAGCAATAACCTATACAGTTATTAGCTGACTTGTTTTCTCTGTATGGTATAAGAGATAATCTGAGTCCAAACATTTGCTTATAATTATATTAAACAAAACCAATTTAATAGATTATAGTATATAAAAGCTTGTTAAGTCAGTTAAATATTAAGAACATATGTGATTTGTATTCCAACTTTCCAATTTATAGATATGACAAAATATTTATAACAAAATTATACTAAGTATCAGGACTTGAAATACAGGGAATTTAGCTAGACATGAGCAGGCTGCCTTTAAGAGTTTGTTCCTTTTTATTTGATTCCTCAAGTGCCTGTAGATTTTTTTCTGAAAAATTACAATATTAGATCTTTAAAAGTAGGAGATGGCCTTTGAAAGGCCATTAGAGCTACTAAATATAGTAGACAGAGTTTGGCTATCCTTGAATGACTTCTCAGATTAGAAGTACATGTTATAAATTAGTAGATTCTCTAAATGTTGGTGAAAAATGGATTTTCCTGTCAAATACATGTGGGAAACATTGCATGCTATAACATTCTCTCAAAATTCAAAAGGCATATTAACAGATCAAACCCTCTGAGAAGTTTTACTATCAAGAGAATTGGTTACTCTTCTTTGACACAACATTAATGTTGATTATTGCTCAGAGAAACTAGTATTTCAGATAAGATTTTTTAGGCATATCAACTGACAGCAGAGAAAAGTAAAAAGTGTTTTAAAAATAAACTGGCCTGCTGAGTGTGGTGGCTCATGCATGTAGTTTCAGCTACTTAGGAGGCAGAGGCAGGAGGATTTCTGAGTTGGAGGCCAGCCTGGGCAAAATAGAGAGATACCATCTCAAAAATAAATACATAGATCAATCAATCAATCAATAAAATGAACTGGCCTACAAGGTATTAGAGTATAGACATTGTTATCTTGTTTAACATTCACTGTAAATCTATCTAGTAGGTGTTAACTTCATTTTAAAGTTGAGTGAACTCAGGGTGAGAGAGATTTAGAAATAGCACAGTGTCTGCTTTGGTATCAGCAGCTGGAGTGGAATTCCAGCCAGGTGTATGTGACTTCATAGCCCATGATTATTTCTATTCTTTTCTATTCTATCCTGAAAATATTTTTCTGCAAAGCCCACTATATAATTTTTGTTCCTCTTAGTTGATCATAAATAGAACAAATAAGTAGTTCAAAGAAATGAAAAGTAACTAGTGATAACTTATTTATTATTGTGTTCCTACTGAGATAATACTAGGTGTGTTTTATATAAATTTACTCTTCAAGACACACACACACAAAAGTACTTAAATGACACTCAAAAATAGTGCTTGTTGGGAGCCCAAATGAGTAGAGCAGAAACTTTAAGTCCACCAAAGAGGGTGAGATAAATATGTTCTCTTCCTCTTTTTCTCGATTAGATTGTATGGGTTATTATTATAATCATGCCCTTGCATCATTTTGGAAGGTCTGTCTATGCCTACATACATCTTTCGTGGCCTAGCAAAACGCCAAACCTTTTTTTTTTTTTTTTTTGAACCCAGGGGCATTTTACCTCCGAGCTACACCCCCGGCCCTTTTTTTTTTTTTTTTTTTTTTTTTTTTTTTTGCAGTACCGGGGATGGAACGCAGGGCGGTCTACCTCCGCGCTACACCCCCGGCCCTATTTTTTTTATGCTTTATTTTGAAACCGGGTCACACGAAGTTGCGGAGGGCCTCACTAGGTAGAGAGAGAGAAAGAGAGAGAGAGAGAGGGAGGGAGAGGGAGGAGAGAAAGGAGAGAGAGAGAGAGAGTGCGCGCTCACACGCAGGTGAGGCTGGCCGCGAACCCGGATTCTCCGGTCTCCGCCTCCCAAAGTACTGGGATTACAAGCGTGCACCACCACGCCCGGCCCCCGGCCCTATTTTTTGTACTTTATTTTGAAACCAGGTCTCATGAAGTTGTGGAGGGGCTCACTAAGTAGCTGAGGCTGGCCGCGAACCCGGATTCTCTGGTCTCTGCCTCCCAAGTACTGGGATTACAAGCGTGCGCCACCACGCCCAGCCAAACCTTTTTTCTGAATAACCCTTCACCTACTGCATGCCTGCGTATGAAAAGCTGGAAGAGACTAAGGGGAAAATTATACATCCAAGATATCTCGAGTCCTTAGAGCTACTCATTTCCCAAACTTCCCCTGTCCTACATTTCTATTTCACGTTTGCTTTTCCATCCTCAAACTTATACCAGCGCCATAAAATCACACTGTTCTGGTGACAATATTGACTACTTCACAGAGGAGAGAAGCACATAGAATTCCACCTGTTTCCATGGCTATCAATATACTTGCATCTGTATCTGTGTTCCATTTTCTTTGGTTATCACTAAGTTTAGCCTTATCTATGTCCAAGACTTTTCTTCATAGTAAAGTTCCTCAGAAATCTTATATGTACTTTCCATCAAGAATTTTCCTCCCAAAGTTTTTTTTGGACCAATGGTGTTTTTAATTTTTTAGTGCCTATTAACTATACAGAATATTTGGTTTCATTGTGGCATATTCGTGTACTCTAATCAGGTTTTTCCTACTCTCAATTCATTGAGACAGCTGTTGTCATAAGCAACAGTAACCTCCATGTTGCAAAAGTAATGATTACCATTCTTTTTTTTTACTTGACTTTGCAGCAGCATTTTTGACACAATTGATTGTCCTGTCCTTGAAAGACTTTCTTCAATTAGGTTTCAAGACACCATTCCCTTGGGCGTCCTGCCCAGTGGCTGCTCCTTTTAATCTCCTCAGCTTATTCTGGAGAGTCACAAGATTGCCGGACCTCTTCTCATTGTTATCACCTTTCCCAAAGTTGAGCTTGGGTGAGCTCATCCAGTCTCCCAGTATTAAATACCATCTTATTGGTTGGTGACTCTCACATAAATACATCCTTTCCAGACCTCTTTCCTTGGAGTCTAATTGGTATTAATTGATATCTAATGGGTACTTCAAATTCAAAGTGCCAAAACAGAAATCCAGAGACTCCCCATTGTACTTCCTCCTCCTGCAATCTTTCCCCTCTCTGTAAATGGAAAGTTATTTGTACATTCAGGACTTCCTGGCCCTGACAATATGTAAAACTTTCACTTAAACATCTAAGTTCATGGCTTCAAATAACACTGAACAGGTCAGGACACATGGTTATCACTTGTTTCACAGTGAAGGATAAAAAAAATCAAGTTATTTCTAAAACAGAGAACAGTTATTTGTGGAAGAAGACATGATCTTTCTATAAAGCCGTGAAGAGCACCGCTGTGATTATCTTTTCATTTGGCATTACAATCTTCCTCCCCATTTAAGATATAACCTTTCTTCTATCACTTTATAATAACTCACAAACCACATCCCTATCATCATCATACATAAGTAAACTGCAGGTGCTCATTGAGATAAAGTATCATCTTATTAGAGTATTTATGTATTTCTTAGCCATTTGACAGTTGTAAAACTTTACTATTATTTATTCTAGGTTTTCAGTTTCTTTCTATGTCACTGATGAAGTGTCCCTAGTCCCATTCTCCCCATAAGCCTAGTGATTTATCGTATGATTTTGCATAGTGTGTTGATTTTTAGGAACATATATGTCAAGTTAGAGCAGAACTGACTGTACAACATAATGTAGAAAGGAGAACTTTACAAAGAAGAAGATAAACTAGATAACTGAAGGCCAGGAAAATGACAATTTTCCATGCAAATTGGAGTAATAAGGACTGAGAACTGGAGCAAGAAAGAGGGTGAAGTCTCAATGCACTGAGTATTTGCTACATGCCACCAGACACAATATTACATGTTTTTTAGTTCATGATTCCATGGGACAATGTTTATGGTAATGTCATAAAGGCAAGACAAATGCCATGGCACAGAAAGAATTGTGCGTGACTGCTGAAAAGCTAATTTTTAGTATAGACTACTAAATATTCTAGAATTTTTTAGTTCTTATTTGATATTTGTACTATGAAAATCATATGGCTACTTTTTAAAAGTAATACATAAAGAAATGCATCATCTAAGACTCTCAGACATACTCCAGTTTGCAATTTATTACAACATATAAGATCTGTTTACAAATCAGTATTAATAGGATATATCTTATCAATGCCCAAATGTGCCATGAGGTCTTTGGTGTTGGATTCATGAGGGAAGGCTTTTTGGAACAGGTGTTGACTTTGTTAATTCTTTTAAAAATGGATGTAGAGAAAAGGGAAAGATTGTTCTCAGAAGACAGAACAGAGGCATAGGTGACATTATTGACTATTATTGAAAGGGGGAAGAATATGCTCTGCTTTATTGACATTATTGAAAAGGGAAGAATGTGTTCGACACACCAGAAAGCAGTTTCGAGAAAAAAGAAAACTAATGAAAGAAAAAGAAAGAAATAATCCAGATACTCAGCAAGACAAAGTACTTAAAAGAGTATTTCGGGGAATCCATGGGGATGAAGGTCAAATTATCTAAATAACATGAAGGTGGCAAGGGAATGGAAGCAGTGTGGCTCACGCCACTTATTTTATGAAATTTGACAGAAAAGGTGCAAAAAAAAAAGGTACTACAGTAGATTAAGGTTCAGAATATTTCAGAAAAGTTTCTCAAAAGAGGCTATATCAATGTTTGAAGACAGAATTCCTTAAAGAGTCGATAAAAATCTTGACATATATATGTATATATAATTTAGTGCTGCTGGGGATTGAATCCAGGGGCATTCTACCTCTGAGCTCATTTAATTTTTTGTTTTGAAACAGAGTCTTGCTAAATCACCATGTGCTGACCTCGAACCTGTGATCCTCCTGTCTTAGCCTCCCAAGCATGGGGATTACAGGCACGTGCCACCACACTCAGCTGATATGCCACCACACTCAGCTTAATATATATTTTTGATCTGAGGATAAGCTATACTTATGGCTCAAGAGCATTTCTTTTTCTAGGTTGCCTCTGAACTGTTTTGCATTACCTGTTCTTGCTTTCTTCATTTATAAACTTTTGCTTATTAACTTTAGTGTCTCATTTATACAGCAAAAAGTATATATTTTACCCCAAATATATAAAAATTTCTAAAATAAAAATTATGAGTATTATAATAGCTGTCCATTTAAATTTATTTGTGAATATTACTTTTGTCCAAATCATCTTACTTTGGAAAAGTTTTAATCGGTTTTGTGATGCTTGGTTCTGTTTCCCAGACCACAAACTGTTTCTGTGATTTAGTAACCTAGAACATGGTTTAATAAAAAAAAAATGAAGATGTTATTTAATGGTAATCTTCATGCATAGCCACTAGGAATATTATTATCTTTTACATACTAGAAAAAATTAGTAACATATGTCAAGTCTTTAAATAATCATCTAATTGATATAGAAACTCCAGTTAAAACATGCTAAGAATACTTGTATAATGAATTTAATTAGTGTTATTTATAATGGTAAAAAATTAGAAAAATTCCAAATAGAGGAATGGTTAAAATAAATAATCTTAAAATGAGTCCTCCCTGTGCACTAGAGGGTTGAGCAGTAATTTAAATATTTTCAACTGCTTTGTAATGATATGGCTAATGCTTGAAGTACGGAGTGGAGGGAGGGAAAATGAAAAAAATAAAACTATATTTTAATGAGTTCAATTGTATGAATATTATATGGTTATATGGGAGAAATTGATCAGGACTAAATATTTTGGACTTTTTTTGCTGGTTATGGCTTTATGGGTGATTTGAACTTTCCTTTTTGCACCCACCTGCATTTTATAAATTCTCCATTATGAGCATGAATTACTTCTATAATTGGAGAAAATTTTTAAATATTTTAAATGATGAATACACAATAGCATCAAAGTTACAAAATTGGAAGAAAACAAGTTAACCCACACTCTACCAAAGGTTGTACGTTGATGTGAAAATCATGACACTTTCCACTGTAATCCTCATTATAGTGTCAACAACCAGAAAGAAGCGAATTCATAAGCCTCAGTGTGTAACCTTGGGGGAAGGATATTAGGAATTTTTAAAAAATGAGTTTGGTTTGCTACGGAAGCACCTTGTTTACCACCAGATGTTTCTCTTCAGTTTTTCTAAGGACCGAGGTTGTTCACCTCTGAAAAATTAACTGCTGTTTGGCTAGTGTGCAAATGCTAAACCAAACACCTGCTTTCAAGACATGCAGAGTTAATAGTCTGCTCACTCTAATCCATCTGATGCTACATGTTGCATTTTTGGAAGAAGTATTACAGAAAGTATCTCCTTCTCCAAATAATGGGAGAAAACAGGTTTTCTCTTTCTGTTCTTTTTTATCTTTTTAGGTGTAAAATTTACTTTTTATTTGTTACAAGTCTTATATATAATACTCACATTTGCTTATTTTCTTTCTTTTTAACCTGCATCATTTTTAATTAGAATACACCAGGACAGCAGGTACCAGCCAGTAACTTCTCTGCTAACTTTATCCTGAAAGTGTCTGCTTCCCAGGTAGAATCTTTTCCTTTTATTTAATGAGCTATATCCCAGGTAGGTTTTGCCAAGACCCCATTTTTGCATTCAGAGATAGATAAATTATTTGGAAAGGTGACAGATTGGTTACCAATGAATAGAGAGAGTATAGATAGATAAGATAGAGATCTATTTATAATGGAGATGATTTGAGATTTATGTATATATCATTTGTCAACTTTAAACTGTCTCGTATTCTCTTTACATACCCTTGCACGCGCACACATGTATAAATATATAAACTTCAAATTAAGTACAATAAATTAATTTTTCATCTTGAGGCTAAGTAAGTTGCATTTATTTCAGAGCATGAAAGGATGAGGTATATGCTAAGGTATGAAGCAACAAGTGAGTTCCCCATTCATCAAAAGTTTGCTGAAAGCATGGTTAACCAGTAGAACACAAGAACCTGTGGAGCAGACAAAGATTAATTATACCTGTACTCATGCAGCAATGTTTGTGTTCCAAACAAATTATATTTGCTTGTGTTTAAACGATGCATAAATCTGATGCGTGCAGATGAACGCGTGTTCAGGATGAGTGAGCACACTTGTTTGAATGTCATATTTATCCCTGTATTTTGTCAGAAAATTAACTTCTTTGGAGTTTGTGCTTGAGCTGAGCATATGGTTGTTGATCTCTGGAGATGACAGCCTATCTGAGCAATAGCTCCTTATGGCTCCAGCTCTCCTCGGCTGGCAGATGCTTTGGGCTTTTCTACAATTAAGTGGAGATCATCACTGTTTTCTTTGAGCACTGCTGTGCCTTGTACTCTGAAGTGTTTTGTTAATCACTGTCTGCCTTCGACAGAAGCTGCCAAAGCTCTCATTAAGTTTGAATTTTGAGATGTCATGCTCGAATGATGGAATTTCATCCTTTTTCTGCATGAATGGAATTGGCTATGGAACGGTGCCAGAAAAAAAAATCATGTCACTAAAGTATACTTGCTTCATATTTTGGAGATGAAACAAAAGGCAGTTGGAGGAGGGGAGTTCCAAATAATTTGTCAACTCTGGAGCGTGTAGTTTCCTAGGTGATATAATTGTTGGGTGCTCACCCTTATTAACAGGAATGGTTCCTTTATTAGATTGTATAGCAACAATCAGTCATTTTCTTGTTCACAAAGTGAACTTTAAAGCTCTTCTCTTACTTGTCCCAAGACCTTTCATGGTGTTTGATATCGACTCTCGGGATGTTGAGACAGAAAGTAGGGGCAAGTTGCACAAAAGCAAAGCAATTTCTTTAATAACCTGTCTGTCTAATTGGGGGCAGGAGAAGATATTTGGTAGGAAAGGGGAAAAATGCACTTTTGCCCTTTAAAATAATTGCTTGAAGTTGTATAGAGACCCAAAAACTAAATGCATCTGTTGACTATTTAATGATTTGCTGCAGGAAACTAAGTGTTTTGGGAAATATGGTTGAAAAGACATTATCCATTTCTCCTGGTGAATCTAATTGTTTCAGTTGAATGAGTGAAAGTAGGAAGTAAGCCTTGAAGATAAAAATAGTTGAGTAATTAGCTCTAATGCCTAATCACTTGAGTCATAAAGCATTTGGAAATTTATTAAACTGATCTATAAAGTCCCATCCTTGCAAAGACTGACATCTCTGACTTGTTAGCAAACTACAAAAGCAGCATTATTTTTGTGTCTGCTTTTCCTGTCGCTCAATTTATTTTAATTAATCACATATGCAATGGCTATTTCATTGGATCATGTTAATGGTTACAAATTAAACAGAATACAAACCTATCGCTTAGCAGCAGGAAGAAAATTGGCTACTCTGACCACAGTAACCCTTCAGCCTCCTTACCTCTTTATAGACACAACATGCATTTTCCATAAGGCCAGAAACAGATTTCATAACAGTGTAGATACTGTTTGTCTACAATGCCCACACCTTTTAGACCATGTAAATAAATTTTCATGTTGAAGGTACCTGAATAAAATGTTGATTGAGATTTCTGAGGCAAAATATTAGGTAATGCTTTTATGCATGCATAATGACAGGGAAATTAGGAAATTATCTCTGCACTGTAGGAACACACTCTAGGAAACTTGTTGCACTGTAGTAATAAATGAGAGCCATATGATCTGAGATAGGAACTAGAGGGAAACCTTCAGACAAGTATATGTGTGCACGTATGAATTCCAGTTTTTGTCCTTTGTCCTATGTCTGGTCAGAGAAAATAACTTACATGACAGCAATTGGCTCACGCAATGAGACGGTACTAGCCAAAATATCTCCCATTTAGGTTCAATAAACTTTATTTGGAAAGAAGAAAGATATTAAGTTACAAAGCCCATTAAGCCAGATAATGCTCCCTTCTCCTTTTCTTTTGGTAGGAATCTGTTCTTCCTGTTTAGCTCACTGTCTCCTAGAAGAGAACAAAGTGTGAAGATGGGAACCCATTTTAGTGGCATTGAAGAGGATCGGAAAAGATTTAGACTAGAACATTTCTTAGGGAGCCGACTGGCCTAGAATGCTCAATTGTTGAGTGTCCCTGATGTTCCAGAAACAATGTGGTGGTGCTCTGGCACACAGAGTCCCAGAAACTAAGGGGAAAAGATTAATTTTGATCTATTAATTTTGACATCCACAATGACTCCTATGCTATTTAAGGACAGGATGTAGAGAATACTAGATAAAACATAAGACTATAAAATTTACCACTGTTTATACATTGGGGAACTGTGGGTTATGGGGAAGTCATATAAACTCTAAATTTCATTAAGTATATGCTCTGCATACCTCAAAATGGCATTGTAACTTTAACATTAATTCAATGTGGAAGATTGTTAGAAATTAGAGCAGATATAAAGGGAAGGCAGTGTGATTCCGACACTCAACTAGAAATTCCGTCTTTTCTCTGGACTCCTTTCTCTATACCACAGACTTAAAGATGTATCCAGTATCCCAAACTAGGCATTCATCTAATGAATTTTCTATATGGTGGTAGGATATAGCATTTAGCAATTTTAGGTCTCAATATACATATATTATTTATACATTTGTATATAAAACTTTGAGGTCTATTTTTAAAATTTATTATAGCTATATTTCTACTCATCTTTAAATTTTTTTTTTTTTTTTT
>PVJS01020642.1:0-32357 GCA_004027185.1 Glis glis | reverse complement strand
AAGAAAGAAAGAAAGAAAGAAAGAAAGAAAGAAAGAAAGAAAGAAAGAAATGATGTGTGAAACCTAGGGAGTAGGACTGAAAAGCCTTCCTAGTAAAGGGCCTTGAGAGGTGGAGCTCCCAGTTCTCTGAGCTGCTCACTCCCTGGTTCTGGTCAGGATTCACTGGGCCACACACACTGCCCATCATCTCTGTGTTATTACCAGATCTTAGTAGCAATAACTTACAATATTCAAGAAAGAGTGTGGGAACAATTTAGCATTTCTCTCTGATGGAATTAGAAGAATTGAAGGTGTTTTTATGTTTAATGGTACTGGGGATTGAACTCAGGACTGCTCTACCACTAATAGTTACACACCCAGTCCTTTTTATTTTTTATTTTGAAGTAGGGTCTCACTAAGTTGCCGAGGCTGGAACCTGCAATCCTCCTGTCTCAGCCTCCCAAATACTGGAATTAGAGGCGTGCACCATGAGGCCAGGCTTGAAAATATATTTTTTTGCAGCACTGTGGATTGAACCCAGGGGCACTCTACCTCTGAGCTACACCCCCAGCCCTATTTTTTATTCTTTATTTTGAAACAGGGTTTCACTAAGTTGCGGAGGGCCTAAGTAGTGGAGGCTGGCCATGAACCTGCAATCCTCCTGTCTCAGCCTCTCAAGTACTGGGATTACAAGCATGCACCACTATACCCGGCTTTGAAAATATTTTGAAATGTGAAGAACTTTGGGAGAGTTGAGAAAAACAAGCTATGGACTGCCTGAAGTGGTTAGAACTGCTCACAGGTGCATGGGTTCTCAGGGGTCTCTAGGACTAATCTCATCAAATAGGAGCTTCACCTGTCATACATTAGCACCTGGAGGAGGAAATAAACTGGTGAGCCTGTCTCCATTTCTGACATGGTTTCTACAGAAGATACGTTCTGGCATTTAGATCAATGATTACAAACATAATTTTGAAACACAGCCCCATTCACGTCGAATTTAATTTGTCATGAAGTAAATGGTACTCATTAAATTTTATCTTCTTCAAACTTGCACAGAGAACCCTGAACCCCTTAATTCCTGTTTCTTGCAAATAAATGCTGCTGTTGAAACGAGTTATGCATCACCATTATTCCAAATATGATTTAAAAAACTCTGTTTGCTTTCCAGCTAACTGATGATTAGGAGTCTGGAAATGTTTGTGCCGCACTTGTCCTTAATAAATGTAAACATTTAGCATCATTCACTTAATTAGACAATCTCTAGATTTTTCCAAGTAAAGGATTAGAAATGTTTAATTCTTTGTTGACCCTGAGTTTGGCCATTACTCTGACCTAGTTGTCCTTCAGGAGTCAAGGGAAGAGAAGCTGAAAAGGAAAATTGTCCATTTCTCTTTGTTGAGATTGTAAAAAATTTACTATGAGAAAGAGGTAAGAACTGGGAATTCCATGATTTTAAGAATTACAAAAATTCTTACCTAAGAATTCTAGTTATCCACAAACTGTCCTAAAGACTCTGCCATATGCATTAACATAAAATATTGTTGAGTTTTTCCATTAATAATTTAAGATAGTTTTCATCTATTGTTTGAGACAAGTATAGATTTAGTGGTTTTAAAAATAGTTACACTATTACTTAAAATAATAGGTCTTTTAAAGGAGACCTATTTATTTCACATGTTTAAATAGCAAGATTCCAGTTAAGTTACATTCGACAGTGAAACTGATTCATACACAGTATTCCAAGCATCAATTATTTTGAATACTGAACATTTCCAAATATGGCCACTAGAGGGAGAAGAAGCAAAGAAATCTTTTCAACCACCTGTCAGATTCTTTGAAACTATGATTCCTTCCACATGGTATGAGATGGGAGAGTTTTTTGTACCTGTTTCAGTGTTAGCAGAGCACAGAAATAAAATGATGTCTACTCAACTCTTCCAAAAGTGAGACTCTTGTATAAAGCTTTTAAACTCCAACCCAGATCACCAATCCTGATTCAATTGATTAGATTATGAACCATCAAAATACTCCCAGATTAATGTTTAATCTTTTTACAAAAAAATGAGACATTACAAACTTTTAAACATACATCATTGTATTAAATTTCATAAAATCCATTCATCTTTTTTAGTGGTACTGGGGATTGAACCCAGGGGCATTCTATCGCTGAGCTACACCTCCAGCTCTATTTTTTATTCTTTATTTTGAAACAGGGTCTCACTAAGTTGCAGAGGGCCTCACTAAGTTGCTGAGGCTGGCCGCAAACCTGGATGCTCCTGTCTTAGCCTCCCAAGTACTGGGATTCCAAGCATGCGCCACCACGCTCGGGTAAAATCCATTCATCTGTTGATGGACACTTAGGCTGGTTCCATTGTTTGGCAATTATGAATTGTGTTGCTATATCATTTGCAGGGAAATGGATGGAACTGGAGAATATTATGCTGAGTGGGATTAGTCAGTCACAAAAAGTGAAAGACTGGATGTTCTCTCTCATATGTGGAAGCTAGGGAGAAACTGGGACACAGGAGGGACTCCAGACAAAGGAGGAGAAACCTTAGTGGAGTGAGGGAGGGGACCTAACTGAGGGAGGTGGGAGGGGGAAGGAAGACTCAAAGAGGGAAACGCTTCAATGGACATGATGTATATCCACAGACTTATCAATGCCAATCACAGTGTCATGCTTGGAGGAAGGGGGCGGGGACTGGGGGAGGCTCACTGAGTGCTGTGTGCATGTATTCCTCTATCACCCTGAACTTTGTCATGATGTATAATTACAATGCACCAAGAAAATTTTTAAAAATTCATAAAATTTTTTTTGTGTGTGATCTTGAGACTTGAACCTAGGAGCATTCTATCTCTGAGCTACACTCCCAGCCCTATTTTATTTTATTTTGAAACAGGATCTTGCTAAGTTGCTGAGGCTGGCCTTGAACCTTCAATCTTCCTGTCTCAGCCTCCCAAGTACTAAGATTACAGGCATGTACGACCATACCCCACATTTTTTCTTAATTATAATAATGGTTCTGGACAATTTTAACCAGAATCCTCGCTAGAATTACCTTTAAACCTAGCAATATACAATTTTTATAGTATGAATGATGCATGTCACGAGTGATACATGGATGTTTCACAATTGAGAAAAAAGTATGCAAGGTATGAAGGGAAAAACATAAAACTCAGGAAAAGTTTTGGAAATGGCTTATATAATGCCCAAACTCTGAAGTTACCATACACATGTCCCAACTATTTAGATTTTGTATGGAAGAAAGAGATACCTCATCATCTATTTATGCTTTGATTGTTTCATCAATTGGAAAACCTACTTTTCTACCATTGTGTATGTTCTCTGGCCTAAAGATCAAAAGTTACTCACTATATCATCTGTATGTGTTAAGAAGGCTGGTTTTCCAAAGGCACTGGTTTGCTTAGAAAGATGGTGGTTGAATTTAGCTCTTGATTTACATATTTGTTTGTATGTACATAGTTTTTCATGTATAGGTTTATTACTTACACTCACAATTATATGTAAATTATATGTATCTATTTAATCATACACACACACACACACACACACACACACACACACACACACAAGATCATTTTGGTAACCAGTGATTTGGAGGCCAATGCTCAATCCAAGCATGTAGAATCCCAGGTTATTTGAAAATCAAACTTCATAATCATTTGACCTGTCCTAGACTTGGGTGACGGTTATGGTTTGTATCCTCAAAGTCTCGTGCTGTGTGGTTCCCAGTGCAGCAAGCTGTGGAGCTGGGACTTTGGGAAGTGGTTAGATCATGAGGACTCTGTCCTCATCAGTAGAGTAACCCACTGATGGCTGGATGGACTACTGGGAGGTAGGACCTAGTTGGAAGAATCAAGTCACTGTGGGTACACCCTGGAAGGGTTTATCTTTTTTCCTGCCTCCTCTTCTCTTTCTCCTTCCTGGCTACCATGAGCCACGTTTTTCTGCCATGATGCTCTGCCTCACCTCAGGACCAGAGCAATGGAGCTGGCGAGCATGGGCTGAAACCATGAGCCAAAATCAATCTTTCCTCCTCTAAGTTGTTCTTGTCAGGTATTTCGGTCACAGCAAGAACAGCTGACTAACACAGTGAATTAGAAACTGATGCTTCCATCAGATTACTTGACAAAGAATCAGAAAGTCTAAGTTTGGTTCAACGTCTAACATTAAAGAGCTCTATATGGTCATCATCAAATCCTTACTATCTCTACTCTTTAATTTACCTATCTTTAAAATGGACAAGAAGATGTTTATGGATGCTTTCATTTCTAACATTTCATGATCTATACATTCACTGGGACTTTCTCTACCTCCTGAATTCTTGAGCTCAGAAGTATTTGGAATCCAACAGTCTACTAGTCCTTGGAAAAATAGCAAGACTAAAATTAAAAAATAAATAAATTTGTAGGGACAGGTTTACTTACAGTCACAGTCTTAGCATCCATTTCAGTAAATATGAATTCTCCTCCTTCAAAATCATCATTCATATATAGGAGAGCACTATAAGAAGAAAGAGGAAACCATTAATACAATGATATACAACATCATTGTAGAATACTGAAGACTGGTGATGAATGAGCCACTCAGACTAGTAAGTTGCCTTTGAATTAGGCATTGAAATAATGGACCTTCCAAACCCTTGAAGATATAGTTTGGGTTATACACCTGAATTATTTACTGATTCTACTTACATTGAAATTTTAATCATATTTCAAAGCTCATCTCATATTTCACTTCTTCCAAAGAATGCCTAACTTGACATTATTTAACAATTTAACATGGCCCTCTGAGCCCATTCACATTGCTTAAAACTCTCTTCTTCCCTTATATAATAGCAACTCTAAAGACTATATTTCTTTCCTTAACTAGCTAGAGATCTAGCTGTGGTCTAGCCTGGCCTTGCAGATAGGGGCTGCTCAAAAAAAATTTTTTTAATATAACACAGGGTAGTAATAATTAACACAGTGCTATATACATGGTGATTACAACTCCTGATTCTTTACATTCTTCACATTTTATGGTATCTTTCCATTTGATAACACCTTATTTCTTTGAGTTTCTACTATCTTATTTACAAAATGCAGACACAATTCTTGGTGGGTGTGTATAATAGATAAATGATGTGATAATATCCCTATGTGTATTGGAACATCATGTCCTTTTGTGCTCAAGACATACCAAAAAGGATATGTCTCAGTGAAAACAAAGTGATTTTTAAAAAAGCATACTATACTTAACAGGATAAAAATGTGCATGATTTTGAGGACAAACATGAAAACATCACTTCACAGCTATGACGCTGCTCAGGAGACTGAGAATCGCTGCTTCACAGAGATGACCATGGTGGCCAGCAATGCAGAATAGCTCTCCAGTTTCCGGGGCTCTCTGTCATTGTAGGGTAAAGGCTTGGTTTTGCAGCAGGTGCTGTCCATACCTGTAGTCCCGGAAGGTGTAAGCAGGAGGCTCTTTCCAGCACTCATTGGCCTCGGGGTCCAACAGACAGTTGTCTGCATGAATGGGATGGCTGAGGTCATTTCTTCTATCTTGTTGACCTTCCAGAAAAAGAAACAGAGAAGAAACTGAGAGTCAAAGAGCAGTAACTTCCAACAGAAAGAGGGACAACATAATGGTCTACTCCCATCCCTGGTGGCCGTTTCAAATGTGTGGAGATAGAAGGCAGGGCAGAAGAGAGGATAAAACAGTGGGCAAGACTGAGTCAAAGACTTGGGTCTGGTTTTGACATGAACTTGCTGTGAAGCATTGGGCAAATCGCACCTGTCTCTTTAGCTATAAAAGCTCTCTGATAGAAATACACATGCGCAAGTTCCATACATTTCATGGGTTGCGCATCACAATGGGGCAGCAAAAGGATAAGGATGGAATGAAGATGTAAACAAATGATTCGGACTCAGCAGAAATCCACAAGTGTAAAGTCTACTCCTATGACACACTTCCCTTCCATCAGGTGGGTGTAACAGAAGATGCAGAGAGGAAAGGACAATGACCAGGAAGCTAGGATGTCTCTGTCTTTCAAAGAATATTTCTTCTATTATCCCTTCCACGTCTATGCTTCCACTCAATGCTGTGGATATAACAGCAACTATGATACTCCTGTTCCTGGTTCTCTGAAAAGAGAAACCTAGAACAGAAAAGCACTTTTCTGCATGACTTCAGCAATTAGAAATAGATTTGACAGGGGAAAGGTGCAGAGTAAGGGTCTTGTGGAACTTTGGGGAACCGAAAAGAAGCAAAGAGAGGGATATGAAAAATAAAAGTTCTTGTGCTGCTGCGGCTGCTGCTTCTGCAGAAATTGAGAGCTCTTCTAAAATATTAGGCTAAAATGTAACAGAGCTTTGTTCTGCATTACTGTATTTCCCATTGCACTGTGGGAAGAAGGGATTGAGTTCAGCTCTGGAATCTCACCAGACAGGGCTGTTCGGCAGACCATGTGCGTATAGGAAAAATACAGGGTTGAGTTCAGCATGAAATAGGATTCTACGATCTTTCGGGCCTTCTCGCTGATGTCGTAGAACAGACGGGCGCTCTTCAGTGGGACTCGGCCTTCATACCCAAACTGAAAAAAGGAAGAAGAAAAACATTAGAAAGTACTGGGTTGATTGGAGGACTTAGACCAACAGATGCTCGGCTTCATGAAGCCAATACAGGATGACCATCTCTGAGCCCAATAATGGAAACAGAACACGCATGTGGATTTGGGCTAGGACAATGAGCCACTGAAATGAGCTCTTCCTAATCACAGAGGGAAAGTTAAGAGCTACCCCCGCTTCTCCCAAAATGCATTCTTTATTCTCTTCTAACAACATACTTACAGTAGAGAATAATTACTTGTTTTGGTATGTTTTCATAATTAGATCATGAGCTCCTTGAGGACAGTGGCTGTATATTTTTTGTGGGGTACAAATTTAGGAAATGTAAAGTTTGATAAATTGATGACTGATGGAAGGAATGATTAAAAACAACAAAGACGTCTGAAGGTGTAGCTCAATGGTAAAGCATGTGTTTGTACGCATGAGGCCCTGGGTTCCATCCCCAGCACCCCAAAAGAAACACCAACAAGTTTCCATTTCCTACTTGCTCCTTTCAACTGTCCCTATAGTGTATATTCTAAACTCTTCCTTTTCCTTTGTTTATTGTTCACTAAAGCCTCTTGATCAACACTAAAGAACCCAAACCCCAACCCAGTGAAGAGTTTACTTTGAGTGCTTTCAGGACAGTTGCTCCTTCAAACTTTTCATTGGGTGTGTGGGGTGAAGTCTTCCCTCGGTATCCGTCACCAACAAGCATGATTCCCTGAAAGTAAAATGCAAGAATATGTTTGATCATTGACAACTAGGAATTCATCAGGTCTTCTTTCTGCTTTGGCTACCAGAAAGCTGAGAACTAAAGTCAATCCTCAGAACCATTCCCATTGAAGTCCAGGGTACAGGTACAATTAATTCTTCTAATCTAAGAGACATTTTTATTTAATCTTCCCTCTATATTTTTATCATAAAATACTGCTACTTTTTCATAGAAATAAATAGAATATTAATGATTCATACATTGGTTGATTATTGATTAAAATAAAGGGATTTCCCCAGTGACTTTATATGATGGGCTGGACATGGGTTGAATGGCCATTGTCTTAGGAATTAAGCCACTAGAGTATTATTGCCACCCATAAAAATGAAAATCATCCCACCCCAAAGGCTGAGAAATGTGCCTCCACAATCAATGTCCTTTTCCCAAAGGAAATGACATTCAGGCCTTATTCTGTGGATCCCTGTGAGACCAGGAGCACTGCTCTCCCAGGCTCAAGGCAGACCGGGCCCTTCCCCTCCAGTCCTCACGCTGGCCACACTGTGCAGCTCCCGACACTGCTCTTCTGACAGAACGTTATCCAGGAGAACCCGCTGCGTCCCGTTCAGCTGCTCTGAGTTGTAGACGAAGGTGACGTTCTCGTAGAGCAGAGGGCCACCTGAGGGACACAGCACATCTTCCTTGTTACGTACGCCCTCAAAGAGGGAACCCAGAGCCCACAACAGCTTCTTTCTGTTTGGAAGGCTGTTTTCCTTGTGAATACTTAGGACACAAAGACTAATTACATATTGGGAAGCTTGAGAGATACAATATGGATTCAGAAAAAAAGGCAGATGTTTGGCTACCAGGTTTTTCTATAGTGTCATAATATAGAAAAACATAATAATATACATATAAATAGCATTTCAGGATGGATAAACTTTTTTCCCATTTGATTCCTGATGGTCCTGAAAAACAGACTAGGCATCTCGTAGGATTCTCCCCTAAGGAGACTCACCCTTCTCCATAGCCCCTCATTTATTCCTCTGCTACACTATCACAAGTGACGATTCGATTACATGTCTGTGGCCCCCTGGCATGACATGCACCCCTCAGTTCCACTGATACTGGAGCAATGCCAGGTAACTCAGGCAGTCACACCAAGTCACCTGACTCTTTTCCCATATCACCTGGCTTTTTCCCACCGCTTAATGGATTCCAGGTGGTCTTGCATTTGGAGTGTTTATTTTTCCGTTTTCTGGGTAAAACCTTTGCATTGCTTTTTCTGGGCAGGGGGGTTTCCTGTAGGCTGCTCTCTCTAGAGAGAGAGCCCACAACTTTAAACAAATTAGTCCCCTTTAGGCTCTTCAGAGGGTGATACTTTGAGGTCACATGTTAGGTTGTGAAATTATAAAATCCAGAGAGTAGGACTGAAGGACAGCCTATGATGGTGAAGAAACCTCCAGATATAGCCACGGGCAAACATCTTGAATCACAACTGAACAGAAAAGAAAACAGTGATTTCTACTCTTTTTAATACCCACAATAAGCACAAGGAGCTGATTAAGAGCCCGTGAGTGGGGGCAGCTCACCCCGGAGGGCCTGGGGTGGGGAAAGGCGCAGCTCTCCCGTCCTTCCCCAGGCTAGCAAAGAACATCAACACATGGCACTACAACACAGCTGCTGAAGGAAGAGACATCAAAACTGATGTCTGCTCTATCTCTATAAAATGGATGAGTCGAACTAAGGAATAACAGTAATTGTTTATTGGTCTAGTTAGGAAACAGTGCTCTACTACGGCCCATGGTTAATGGAATATTAACCATGGAATAAAAAACGAGACAGTATTTCTCAATCTTGAGTCATGAATGGTTATCTACTTAACCAAATGTTCCCTAAGGAGCTCCAGTCCTGACACAATATTTTACTGTAATTTTTCTTCCACATTTGTAATCATAAGATTATGTATACATTATTTTTTATCGTTTCCTACAACTACTGTACCTAAAGCAATTTATGAGATTAAATAAAAACAAGACCATAAAGTCGACTAAATTCAAATTAACAATACTAATAAAACATTGATATTATTTTGCTGAAAATAAAACAATACATTCCACACAAATATCCTGATAAATAATATGGCCCAGGTTCTTTTGCGCCAACATTTCCTATGGTACCTTGGTGCGTCGTGACAATTCTACCATAACTTTGCCGAAACTGCTTTAAAATCTTAGTGTACATGAGGAATTTGAGCTGTATCTGGTCCCAAAATACTATTTATAAATGTATGTACTTCATTTGTTGTTAGTCTTCAGCCACTAATGTATTAACAACCGGTGCCCCAGTGACCATAACTGCACCCATGTCCATGGAGATGTGAAATCTCATGGCAATACATAGCCATAAAGTGGTCATTCAGACATCCCACCCATTGCCTCCCTTAATTTTTAAAATTGTCACCAAATTTTGTAAATATAGAATTTTTGGTATTCTAAGAATATATTCACAAGCCCCAGTTTCAGTATCACATCTTTTGGATGAATAGAAAAATTGGCTTTTCTACAATTCAATGTTTCTCAAATTTTGTTGTGCTAGAAAGTTTTTGGAAAGTAGTAGGTTAAACGAAATTTAAGAAGAGACTTCTTGGAACTTCTAATATGCCAATAGGCCTTATGAATTTCCTAAGTAGTTACATAATATGCAGCAGCAGTTTTTAGCATTAATTGAACACAATTCCTTCCCTCTTCTCCTACATCCTTCCCTTCCCTCCACTCCCTCCTTCTTCCTCCCTTCACTCCGTTCCTCCCTTCCTTCCTTCCCATGGCAGAGAGACTCTCAGAGAACCCCTAGTGATCACAGGCGCCTGGTTTTCATACCTTTGTGTATACCCTTCCCCAACGTGTGGGTGTGACCAGGAACTTGCTTCTAACCAGTAGAATATGGCAAAATGATGGGATGTCACATCCACGAATATGTTACATAAGATTGCAACATCTGTCTCACTAGCAGGCTCAGTCTACTACCTTCCCAGCCTGCATGTTTTGATGAAGCAAGGGGCTACACTGGAGCTCATGTGGCAAGGAATCAGGGCATCCTTTGGCTGATAACCAACCAGGCAATGACTCCTTGAGAACTGAATTGTGTCATCTAAGTTGGAAGAAGTTAGGCCTTGTAAAAGAGATCCCAGCCCTGGCTGACAACTGGTGAGACACCCTGGAGAAGCTGATTCAGCCACATTGTCCCTAAACCTCTGACTCACAGACACTGTGAGATAATGAATGGATGTTGCTGTAAATGGCTACCTTTGTGCTAATATTTTCACAACAATAAAACAAAACAGCAGCCTCCCATAGACCATCTTAATATAGAGCACAGTTTAGGAAAGGTTGCTCCTATCCATGTAGCTGATTAGGATTTACAGTCCAATTGGGGCAGACCGTACTGCAAATGTTTGGAAATGTGAATGGCATATTCAGTCTAATTTAGAAGTATAATAAGAAATGGTCCTTCAATAAGAAAGATTTACTGAGAAGCATCTAATATAAAATTCAAATAGAAGCCGGGCGTGGTGGCGCACTCTTGTAATCCCAGTACTTTGGAGGTGGAGACCGGAGGATCCGGGTTCACGGCCAACCTCAGCGCGCACGCGCGCGCGCACGATTGCTCAATCGATCTTTCTCTCTCTCTCTCTCTCTCTCTCTCTCTCTCTCCCTGTCTCTCTCTCCCTGTCTCTCTCTCTCTACCTAGTGAGGCCCTCCGCAACTTCGTGAGACCCGGTTTCAAAAATAAAGCATAAAAAAATAGGGCCGGGTGTGTAACGTGGAGGTAGAATGCCCCTGCGTTCAATCCCCGGTACCGCAAAAAAAAAAAAAAAAAAAAAAAAAATTCACATAGAAATGGAAGACACATTGGGGAGTTTTGCAAACTAGGTTGGTTTGTACTTTGTCAAGTTTTGAGGGTGTGTAACCTTGAATATGATTAGCTTATTTTCAAAATATGATTTTTTTAAATTACTAAACTAAGTCGGGTGTGGTGGTGCATGCTTGTAATCCCAGTACCTGAGAGGCTGAGACAGGAGGATTGCAGGTTCGTGGCCAGCCTCACCTACTTAGTGAGGCCCTGTTTCAAAATAAAGAATAAAAAAATAGGGCTGGGGGTGTAGCTCGGAGGTAGAATGCCCCTGGGTTCAATCCCCATTACTGCAATGAATAAATAAATAAATAAATTAATTAATTACTAACCTAATACATTTGGAAAAAGGCCTATCACTCAATCTCTGTATAAGTATTACTGTTTTCAGTATTGTTGAGTTAGTTATCCATGACTGGAATATTATATTAAGTTCAGACTGAGGCATCATAATAAGCCTAAGACATAATGGAGTAGATTTAAAGGAGGGCTATAGGGATATTAACAGTCCTCCTAACCAGGCCATAAGTAACACACAAAGATCAGGTGAAGAAAGGGTGTAACATGGAGTCTTAAATACCTAGATCCTAACAGGTTCAGGGAGAATCTGTACTAGAAATCTGCTTTTCAAGTAGCTAATGTAATTATCACCAAGTTTTATATGGAAATTCTCCACACATATACTTAATGAAAACAACCAATTACCCACTCACTTGCCAAATGGAAAACATAAACCTTGCCATTCATAAGACGAGTCACCCAGGCTGCGGATGACTAGTAGCACACCAGACAGAGGAAAATGGAAAAATTAAAATAAAAATGTCATCCAATAGGTTGTGGTTCCTGTGGCCTGATTTGATGGCTCCTGCCAATTCTTAACCACAGCTCAAGGAGATTTAAACAACTTAATTCTTCTCTCATTCATAAAGTATGTGCCTCACTCTGACTTTCTGGTTGAACAAAGAGACATCATCTAGGAAAGGTCTCCTCTGTGCTCACTGCCTATATAGCTCATGGCAAGAAGAATAATTTCCCCATAATCACAATGTCACACAAGGCATTGATGGGGTGTGCAAGCTGACAGGATCCTATATGACCACACCCCTTTATAGTTTACAAAAGACGTTTATAATCTCAAAAATGTTAACCATACTTCCTTTACAGATAAGAACCATAGGACCCAGAGAATTTGAGACTCTAGTTTCCAATCAGTATGCAGCACATCAGAATAAGATATTCCCACAAACTAAGCCTCCTGATTCCAAGTTCAGTGCTATTTCTCCCATACCCCAGAAGACTCTAAGGCCATCATGGAGCATGTCCTTTGGAAAGCTGGTGGTTGAAAGGAGAATGGCCAAATGGCAGGAATGTTTTTAGTGAGTTATCTTGTTATGTTACATGGACTAGAGTCACTCTGGGATGTAGTCATGGTGTGTACTATGTACACATTTTAATGTGTAATCATTTTAATGCTCAGGAGCCATCCAGCATGAATACTACTAAATACTATCAGGTAACTGATGGAGATACGAGATGACAATCTCTTTGTGGAAGATGAGAAAAGCAGAAATATTCTTTATTTTGTGCCACATGTATCCTTTCTTGCTTTCTTGACAACTGCTTTTAGTCAAACTAAGATATGAAAGTGCTTGTTTTCTGGTTCAGAAGTTTGCCTCTATCTACCTCTGTTCTTAATTTAGATCTTATTTAGATGTTTGATGATTAGAGAGAAAGTTTTCCAGTTGTGGAATCATAAGAAATCTATTTGGTTTTTGTCTCCAGTTCCTCATTCACAGATTCTAAAACCCTTGTGATTTACTGAATGAGAGATGTATCTTTTGTTATTCATAATAAGCCTTTTCTGATCACATCTAAGTTTATGCAATGAAGCGACTTCAGGTTCAGCCCCTGGATCTACTCAGGATGGGATAAGTCATCAGAAAGACCAAGTGACTACAGGGTTGAATTTGCAGCGTCACCATGAACCCCTAGGAAGGGAGCAGAAGGGCTGAAAATCCAGCTCTATAAAAGCTCTTGAACAACAAAAGTTGACGAACTTCCTGGCTGCTGAGCATGTGGAGATGCTGGGAAGGCAATTTCCCCAGAGAGGAAATGGAAGCTCTGTGCACTCACTCCCCCATACCTTGCCCTATGTACCTGCTGATCTGGTTGTTCATTTGTCCCCTTTATGATGCCCTTTATAATAAAAAAATAGTTTCCCTGAATTCAATGAACTGCTCTAGCAACTAGTCAAATTCCAAGAGAAGGTTGTGAGAGGCTCCATTTGTAGCTGGTCAGTAGGAAAGTCAGTCAGAAATATAGGAGACAACTGACTACTGCCATTGGTGTCTGATGTGGGGGCATTCTGTGGGAGGGGGGCTGAGCCCTCAACCTGTGGGACCTGAACCTCTAGGTAAAAATAAATTAAATTCTAGGACACCAAGTTGTTGTACCCGAGATAACTGCTTGGCATGTAGGAGAAAATTGCCAAACATCTGGTCACAGTTCTGTAGTGAGTGTGAGAGTAGGGTAGGTAAAATGGTTGTTGTTTTTTCCTCTTCAGACCACTAGGTTCCCAGAGAACATCCTGAGATTCATTTTCCAATTCAACCAAAAAAAAAAAAACTGAAAAAATGGGAGATTTGGGTAACCCAATCACTTAATCATCACAAATCATCACTTCATTTTATTCTTCCCATTAATCTTCCTAGATAGTTGCTGGACATCAAATTCCCTGGTAGCAAAAAAAAAAAAAAAAAAAAACAACTTTGAATTTGGCAACTGCCCTGGAGTTTCCCAAACATTCACAGCAAAGTGATGGCCTATTGGCATGTACTTCCTGGGTGATTTCTCAGCTGAAAAAGCAACATGAACTCTGGCTGACCATGAAGCTTTCTAGCAGTTGTGAAATGGCCTGGGCTTTGTGGCTACAAACTGAGGTCTAGGTCAGATGGTCAGATGAGATGATCATATTGTCCTGTTTACTGCTTCAAACTGACTTGGAAACTATGGAAGGAAAGGGCTGGGAAATGTAAGAGCTATAGAGAGCCAGAAGTTTTCAAATCAGCTGGAGGAATGTGCTGACATGTTCTCTTGGGGAAAGAAGTACTGTACTCCTCAGTGCAGTTTTGTTGCTGTTGTGTTGTTGTTGTGTGTGTGTGATACTAGAGATTGAACCCAGGGGCATTCTACGTCTGAGCTACATCTCTAGCCCTATTTCATTTTTTATTTTGAAACACGGTCTTGTTAAGCTCCTGAGGGACCTCACTAAGTTGTTGAGGCTGTCCTCAAACTGAGATCCTCAGAAGTACTGGGGTTATAGGCATGGACCACCATGCCCGGCTCCCTGCAGATTTTGGAAGCCTCTTCTTATCTTACAATTGTAGTCAGCCCTTCATATCTGTGGTTCTGCATCTACAGATTCAGCCAAACTTGGATTGAAAATAGTTGGGAAAAAAATTGTGTGTGTACTGAATGTGGCAGCCTTTTTCTATCATTATTCCCTAAAATACCTTTATGATGATTTACATAGCATTTCCATTGTATTAGGTATTATGTCATTTACATATGATTTAAGTATACAAGAGGCTGTGTAAAGGTTGTATGCAAATACCATGTCATTTTATATAAGAGACTTGAGCATCCTTGGATTTTGGTATTTTTGGAGTGTAGATATCTAGGGACAACTATACTTAATCAACAGGGGTTACACTTTGATTGTAGTCGTTTCTGTTCCAGGCAGCAAGTGAAGAAGAAAAAATGGGACTCGGATTCCAAAGTCTGGGTCCCAATGCCTGTCCAACATGTTATGAGTTGTGAGGCTTTAGAGAAGTTCCAAGAATCTCTCACATGAGAGACTGGTAGTATTAAAGATAAATGACTTATAAATTTGCTTGAAAATTATAATACATATAGAAACAGTAATAATTGTTAAGAATTATTACTGTGATTTCTATTATTACTGCTAATAGTTATTATTACAACAATGTTTGACTATTTAAAAACTACTTTGGGCAACTCTCCATCTGGGGTTGCACTAATTTTGATCTTACATGATGAAGCACATAATTTTCTGCTGTTTCCATCTCTGTGTCTTTGCTCTATTGGTTTTGCCAATGAGAATGGCTTCCTCCACACCCCTGGCAATTCAATCTAAAGTCTACTTTTAGGCTGGGAATGCAGCTCAATGATAGAGTGCTTGCCTTGTATGCATAAAGCCCTGGGTTTGATCACCAGCACTGCAAAATGTTTTTTAAAAAAAATAGATTCTACTTTCTCTCAAAGTCCTGCTCAGATCTATGTTCTTCAAATAGTTTAGATGAATTAACCTAATATCTCATGTAACATATCCCCTCTCCAAGCTCCTGAGATATGCAGTCTATTCCACATTATCCAGCTCACACTAGCTGGCTATGTGACAGAGCTAAGTCCTGTGACCTCACTAAGCCTCAGGTGTTCAACTCAGGAGGGGGATGACCACACAGTCCCTGCCTAACTCACAGGATTCCCATGAGAAACAGATGAGGGAGTGGATTTGTAAACCTTTTTGCAATGATAAACAAATGTGAGCATTCTTATTTTTAAGACTTGCTTTCAGACTTTTATGAGCTATAGTAGCTTAGTCCTACTTCTAATTTTCCAAAAAAAAGTGGGTTCTGCCTTGATCCAGATAAGAACTGGTCACATCCAACCCTTCTCCTCCTCTCCTCATAAAAGTAAAAGTGTGCAGGTACTTACCCTCTCTGAGGTCTCGATCTATCTTGGGTGATGACTTTTTCCCCATGAACAATCCATGAACTTCTGCCTCCTCCACATTCACTCCTGAAGGGACCCTGTCCATTCAAAAAAAAAGTCGAAATGGCAATTTACCACTGAATAAAGATGTTCAAAGGCAAAGGATGCTATACCCAGGAAGTCTGTGATTCTATATTGCATGTTTCTATTCTACACAAGTCCACCTGCCTCTCAAAATCGAATTAAATAAATGTCCCTGTTTTCATGTGGTTTGTCTCTATTTCCTCAATGAGAATGCTCCATTTCACTCCAGTAAATATTTTTGGCAATTTTGATTACAGTTAATTGTATCTATAACTTAAATCCTTTTGACTACAGTCACAAAGGAGCAGGGGAAAATTATCATGTGCATCTTTATAATAATCAGAGTATTGTATTGTGCCTTTAACATGGACTGTATAGCTGAATAATGGTTGCATTGGAATAAATTGTGTCTTAATGGGGTAGTAGTTCTTGACTATTCTGAGAAAGAAGACTCATGTTTGTGTCACACACAAGTGGGAGTAAGCTGTCCTTTCAATCAATACAGACTGGACAAATCCAAATGTGCACATACATTTTTGGGTCTCTTGCAATGATCTTTTACCACCCAAGGGTTGAGTTCTCGGAAACCAGTGAAAGATTTCAAGATTCTAAGTCAGACTTGTATCTGCCAGTTTCACCTTGAGGTGAAACTCTAAACAAATCCTTTCCCTTGACCAGTTTCCCAATATGAAAATGGATAGACCAGACCATGTAATCTCAAACATGTAACTCAAACGTGCTATGAATTTGAGTTATCCAAGCATGTAAATTGACTTCAATTAACTTTTTAAAAGAGTTTTCTTCATTTCTGATTGAGTTAGTGACATTTTACTATTTTAGCTTACAGAAAAACTTTCTGCACTTCTTGATTTCAAATAAATATAGGAATTCACCATCAATAAGAAATTTTCATAGATTTTTCTATTAATAAATAAAAAATAATCTGATCTGGAATCACAGAATGTTAGCACTCAAAATCACCAGATTCAACTCCTTCTTTTGAGGGAAAATCATGAGACCCAGAGGGTAAGATAATTACATAAGGTCAAATAAAAGGGATTGAAAGAGCTGGGACCAGGATACAGGGCTCTTATCAGCTGCTCAAAAGAGATTAGCCAGTCACAGAAAGTGAAGGGTCATATGTTTTCTCTTATATGTGGAAGCTAGGGAGTAATCGGGATACTAGAGGGACTTCAGATAATGGAGGAGAAACCCCAGTGAAGCCAGAGAGGTGGTCTAGGAGGAAGGGGAAGGGGTGAGGGAGGATCGATGAGGGAATCACTTCCATCGACATTATGTACATATGTGAGAACACCAATGTCAATCTCAAATCCTTGTATGGGAAGGGAGGGGGGAGGGAGCCGAGGGAAAGCCCACCAAGTGCTGTGTGCATGGATGTCACTATCACTATGAATTACATTATGATGTGAGAGTAAAATGCACCAATAAAAGTATAAAAATTCTTTAAACAAATATAAAAAACTCTTAATTATGTCTTTTGCCAATTTCACAGAGCTAAGTTCCTTATGATGTGTTCTGACTCAAGATATTTCTCCTCATTAAAAAGAAACAGCTTGTACTCCGAATGGGAGGACTCACCGATTCTCATCCTGTCGTCCTCCATATCTGATCCAATAATTCTGTTTTCAATTGAGAAAAAAATGTAAATTCGTTAGTATAACATCATTTACAGAAATAATTTTTTTTTTTTTTTGCGGTACCAGGGATTGAACCAGGGGCGTTCTACCTCCGCGCTACACCCCCAGCCCTATTTTTTATACTTTATTTTGAAACCGGGTCTCACAAAGTTGCAGAGGGCCTCACTAGATAGAGAGAGAGAGAAAGAGAGAGACAAGGAGGGAGGGAGGGAGAGAGAAAGAGAGAGAGAGAGAGAGAGAGAGAGAGAGAGAGAGAGAAAGAGCTGAGGCTGGCCGTGAACCCAGATCCTCCGGTCTCTGCCTCCCAAAGTACTGGGATTACAAGCGTGTGCCACCACGCCCGGTTTACAGAAATAAAATTTAAAAATACACTTAAAATACTTAAGAGACCTAAAATACTAGGAAACTTGCATATTACATAAAAATCCAATATGTTTTTATTTAAAAGTTAATAAAAAGGAAGGCTCAGGTTGATGCAATTTTGGCAAAAAATAATGAGTAGGAATAAATATATTAGAAGTGTTACATTAGAAATATTACCTTAAGTTAACCTAATTTTTAAAATGTGCCAAATAAAACATGGCATAACTAATAGGAAAATTTAAATGTTGCAAACAAAACATACTACAAGTAATAATTTTATAAGCATATTAACATGTATAATATATAAGGAACATATTTAGTAACAACTAGATAAATTAACAAAGCCCTTGGTAATTCAAAAGGAATAATACTATGTGAGAAGGATTATTTTTGCTGGTCATTAAAGGAATATAAATTAAAACAAGTTATGTTGTACATAATGTATGAGTAACTCACATGATTTTAAAATATTATTTCCCACCGCTTAGAAGTTTGTGGCAAACTGGTACTCATGCATTGCCAGGAGCAGTGAATGTATTAGAAAAAATTTTGTAACCCCAATACTTGGGAGGCTGAGACAAGGGGATCACAGGTTCAAGACCAGCCTCAGCAACTTAGCAAGACTTTCAGCAATCTAGTGAGACCCTGTTTCAAAACAAACAAACAACCAACCAACCAAACAAACAAACCAAAAGAACTGAGGGTATACTGCAGTGGTACTGGGTTCAATACCCAGTAACATACACACGCACAATTTTTTTTAGAAAAGCAGTTCAATTTAAGTTTAATGAACTTTAAAACCTCATATCCTTTGATGGCAAAGTAATCCTACTCCTTGGAATTTATTCTAAAGTTATAGTTCAATAGAAAGAACACATCAGGTATGGTAGAAAAATAAAAAATAATGCAAATATCCAACAGCAGGGTAATTTATTATTTATTTGTGTATCAATTCTATGTATCTAGCTAAAAAGAATTTTAAAGGTTGTATAAATACAGAAAATACTTATGATATCTTCTAAAATGAAAAAAGAATGCAAATCTATCTGTATCACAGCGCTAGTTTTGTAGATGTGTCTTCGTCTGAACAATGATTAGGAGACGGCATGGGAAATGGAGCAAGAGCAGCCTGATGAGTTGTGGCTGATGCTGTTCCTTTTGAACTCTCTTTGATGTTTCAAAAATAAACAAGCCTTAAGAGAAAATATTAAATGTTGCATCCAAAATTTGGGAAAAAAATCAATCCTGTGGCAAATGAATCTTGTGCAAAATACTTCTACCAAACATATTTGCTTTTGACTTTGGACCTCAGTGGTATGGAAATCTATCAGTCTCTTTAAGTTCAAAACATATATTGAGTAAAGACCCCCACAATTACCCCAATTTTAATTCAAGGAAGGCATTAGGATCTTCATCAAATAGGATAGTGATTAAAAACATAAATAAGAATTCCACTAAGTTCTTTTCCTTTTTCCACTTTGCTCTTACTGGCTCACTGTATGAAAATCCCAGTCCCTCTGCAGCCGATTTTATCAGTTCAGATTCAAGTTTATGACGTTTCACAAACATTGTCAAATCCTATAAAGAAAAAAACCAGAAAATTTATATTTAAAAAATAGCTAACAGTATGATAAATGTCCAGTGGAAATAGTTTTCTTTAGATAATGACAAATGAGCTAATATAAATATTCAGAGCTGCAAAAAATATCCCCATGTCACCAGATTTTAAGAGGTTAGTATGCATGAGAAAAATATGCCTCTGGCAAGAATAAAGTCTGAAAGAATTAAGTTCTAGGTCCTTTACTAAATTGTTAGGCATCTTTAAGAGCAGTGTTACATTTTTATCAACTCTTCTCCCAGGCATATAGCAGAATAAAGAGCTTATTCTCAGAACACAGTTCTCACCTCTCGGGCCTCAATGGATGCTGGGTCGGTGCTGTCATCCAACAGACCCTCATAGTAATCCACATTGTCAAGGACATCCTCGTCATCAGGATGGAACAGGAGGTAGGCCTTGGCGCACTCCAAGGCCTTCACGTATTCACCAACTGAAAAGCCAAGAACTTCAGCATTAGAGTCAGCCTAGGTCTGCCCAGAGGGTTTTAAGGAGAGACTGCAAAATGGCAATCGACTTCAGCATTAATTATCAGTAAGAGGGAAGATAAACTGAGGCTGAGCACAGGAAGCAGAAATACAGATAAAGGAAGGACCCGATTTGATTTCACAAATTCAAAAAGGATTGCCTTTGGTCTCCTATGGTGCTAGTTATTATGCATAAATTATTGAAAGTCTCTATTGGAAGAGGTTTGTTAACAACTTATTTGATACAAATAGGCAGTAGAATTGTAGGAGTTAATTCTAGTTTTTGTATTGAGTCTGGGTTAAGTAAACATCCTGATGATGACCTTATCCAACAATAATGTACTGTTCTGTACATAATGTATGAGTAATATCAGTGATTTTGAAATATTATTTCTCATTGCTATAAAGTTTGTGCTGAACTGCTAGCTTTATAGAAAGTCCTTCAGAGAGCCCCAGATGGTCTGGAGATCCCCCTCTACCCCCTCACGATGCAACTGCAGCAACCTCAACAATAGCCAAGAACAAAAAGGAACAATTAAGGCTGTTTCAACTATGAACTATGTTATAAAAAACGTTTAGCTATTACAAAAGGAATATTTAGAAATATTTAACCATTATGTAAAGAATTTTGAAATGCTATATGTCATGTTTTCAAATGAGTCCCAACATGGGATTTCTTTTAAAAGAAATTCTCTCCAGATCTATTATCTATCTATCTGTCTATCTATCTATCATCT
Organism: Glis glis; assembly: GCA_004027185.1. Classification (NCBI taxonomy): domain Eukaryota; kingdom Metazoa; phylum Chordata; class Mammalia; order Rodentia; family Gliridae; genus Glis; species Glis glis. The sequence goes on along the minus strand of PVJS01020642.1, from coordinate 11,481 downwards.
ATCTATCTGTCATCTATCTATCTAAACTCAGAAATGGCTCTGATTTTTACCAAGAATGATAACAAGTAAGCAATTCTCTCAACTCCTTTGCATTCACTGTTCATGACTTGAGCACATGATTTATTATTTGCCATCAGTGCCAGGACAATGAGTAATGTTTTGCTTTTGGAAAGGAGAAGATTGCCAAAATAGCTTAAAATGTTGGTTTGAGTTATTTTTTCTCATTATTATTTTAAAAGGGAAATAGTTTCTTTAATATTAACCTCTGTACAGGCACTGATGCTGGAGATGGTGAGAAGTTATGAGAAGAGCAATGAACCAGGAATCATGATGTGTCACTAAGCCAAGAACTGCAAGCAAACCACTTCTCTCCAAAATGAGGATGTTAGACAACATGACATCTAAGACCAATTTCAGAAATCTGAATTCTTTTAGTTGCTTTTAGGCATAGTAAAGGATGCTCAATATCTCTTTATCAATAAGATAAATGCAAGCTAAAATTATATTGCAATATCAATTTTCACCTAATGAATTGGGGAATATCTAAAAAAATTGATAATATATTCTGAAAATTGGGCAATGGAAAATGTACCCCATAGGAGGAGAACTGGGCATTATCTATCAAAACTACAAATGAATAAATCATTTGACCCAGCAATTGTACTTCCGGATATTATCCTCTAGATACATGTATACAAATGTGAAATGACAGCCGGGCATGGTGGCGCACGCTTGTGATCCCAGTATTTTGGAAGGCGGAGACCAGAGGATCCGGGTTCGCAGCCAGCCTCAGCTCTCTCTCGCTCTCTCTCTCTACCTAGTGAGGCCCTCCGCAACTTTGTGAGACCCAGTTTCAAATTAAAGTATAAAAAAATAGGGCCGGGGGTGTAGCGTGGAGGTAGAACGCCCCTGGGTTCAATCCCCGGTACCGCAAAAAAAAAAAACAACAACAAATGTGCAATGACATATGTAGAATGTTACTCACTTGAAAGTTCATTGTTATAGCAAAAGTTGACCAACAATATCACTGCCCATCAATAGACCCATAAAATGAAGTACAGTACAATGTTATGTAGATGTCAAGAAAAATGGATGAAGAATATCTCTATATACAGATACAATTCGGTTGAATCATATAAAATTGCCCAAATTCAACAATTTTTACTAAGAAAGTGATAATACCGTAAAAAATCTGACATGGATTAAGTGAAGAAACAATGGACAAAATAATATAACTACTATGTTGCCTTTTGTGTGTTCATTTGTGAGTGTGTGTATTTGTTGTTTATGTATAAAATTTTGGAAGTACAAATAAGAAACTAGGTAGAATATCATGAAACTGGGTTGTGGAGACAGGGAAGAGAGGGATGATCTTATTTGATCCTTAAGCCATGTGAATGTATTCCTGTTAAAATTAAGTTTAAAAATCACACAGTGTCAGGCTAGTTTAATTTTCAGGAAAATACTACAGTATTGAATCTGCACTTTGTCCACTTGTGGTGTTGCCTTCTGCTTTTTTGTCCCCAGCTGCAGTGATGTGAGATAAGAGGGAAATAGTGTAAACCCCCATTGCTTTGTGAAAGCAGAGGACAGATGTGGGGTCCGCAATGGTGGAAACACCCCCCAAAGGCCTTCACGGATGATCCACGCTTTACCTCGGTAGTAGGCAAATTGTAGGTAGTCATAATGCAGAGGAAGAAAGTTCTCGATGGGCGAGAGGCGGCCGGGGCGGGTGGCGAGTTCCCTCACGCACTCGTGCTGACAAACCAGCACCTGCACGTAGTGATCTGGAAGACAAGAGCCATAGGCAGGTGCTCTTCAGGGGCCTGAGGGTCACACCTGTCACAGCAGCAGCTCTGCAGGATCCTTGCAGCCCCACACTGGGAGAGAGCTCACTATCATCGTCACTTTGGGACTCCGGCACCTCCCAGACCCTCCGGCTCATGGTCGTCTCTCTGTACTGCACTCATCCCTTCTCATACGCCCTTTATTGTAACCATCCCAAATGTGAGAGAAACCATTTCATCCCACCCATGCCCAGATGAGAGTGGTCTTTCTTATTTTATAGCTTTGAAGGTTCTTTTTGGATACTTTAGAGGGCCTGAAGTGTCCCAGAATCAGGATTGGAAATTCCAATCCTAGTAATGTGTAGGAACCATTCAGAGAATGGCTGTCATGTTTTTAAAATTCGGGCAGACAAATGAAACAAAAGGAATCCTTTTCCTTGTTAGTATTTTCAAACTAAAATTTCCTAATGTGGAAACAAAAAAAAATTATTTCTTGACATCATTGATCAAGACCCTATTGTACCCAATTACAAATTAGTCTGTCTCCTGGACATTACATATGCTAATACTAGGGACATTGTTTATTCTTTTTTTTTTCTTTTTTGCGGTACTGGGGATTGAACCCAGGGGCATTCTACCTCTGAGCTACACCCCAGCCCTTTTTATTTTTTATTTTGAAACAGTGTCTTGCTAAGTTGCTAAGTTGCCTACGATCTTCCCGTCTCAGCCTCCAAGTGCTGGGACTACAGGTATGCACCACCACACCTGGTTCATTGCTAATTCTTTAGCAGGGACTGGTAAAGTCTGGGAAAGGATGAAAGCAAAGGAGTTTGAACAAACGTTCCTCTGCTTTGTCCTAGCTCCCTCTTCTAGGGCCCCCATCTTCTCCCTTGCCAATGTGGTGAGGATCTTGAAGTGCAGGGGTTTTCTTGCCCCTTTGGCTCTAGGCTCTATCTCATCCAAGCATGAGCTGAGGAAACACACATGGCTAATGTCTCAGAGAGGACAACACCTCCTACTTTTTGCCCCAGTTTTGATTTTGACAGTGTAGATGGAGGCAGTGTTTTTCAGGAAGAGAATGGTTCATTCATGCCTGTGTCGAGTAGCTTCCCTGGAGAATCCTTTGACTCCATGGCTGTACAATTTAATTTACCACGACTGCCTTCTTTCAAGAGGTCCTCTGTTTAGTCCAGGCTTAGCTTGGACCTGGACGATCTTGCAGAGGAACCTCAGAACACAACAGGAAGGAAATGAGCATTTTTCTGGTGTGGGGGAAAGGGGCCAGTATCACAAAACCTGACTAACTCAATCCTAATAGAGAGTTAATAGAGTCCCCGAAGTCCACTGACTATTAACTCCAGTTGGAGGATGTGAGCAGAAGAATGAATTCCATTTATTTGATTAGCATGTTAATAATACACCGCTAGCTGTGTTATTTCCTAAGGTAACAACAAACAACCCTCAACTGTTTTCTCCTACTTAATTATTTATATTCCTCTTTACCTTCTGATACACATTTCTTCTCATTCCACAGGACAAGCGAAAGAGAAAGATGGAAAACACACCCACCAAGAACTCAAAATATTTTTCAAAGCAAAATATAAGTAGCCGTAAAATAGAGAGTATTAGTAGAGAGAGTGCAATAGTAGAGTGAAAATTTTTTTCAAAGCAAGATAGAAGTTTCTAGCAGCAAAGAGTGACAAAATGGTATCCTTCAGGGCTTTGGCAAGCAGAGCTAGTAATAAGTAACTGCATTCAGTAGTCATTTGTGTTTTCTCCAGCTTTTAAAGTCTTTTCTAACTCTAAAATTCAAACATTATGGCTTTCTAATACAGTCTGTATCTTAAGTGACAATTTTGAGCCAGATAAGAATTTGCATAGTAAGAGTTGCCATATTCCTTCTTATTCATTGTTTTCCTTCCCTGCTTTCTATCTTGAATGCCATTGTGCAATTAATATGTTTTGAATAAGTTTGAGATCCAAGACACTTGCGTGGGAACACTTTTAAAAATGCCCTTTTCATAGTGAATTGGATCTGCTTCAAAATCCCAAGAAGACTTACCATAGTTCTGTAAATGACAGTATTTGGTTTGGACTTGAAGAACTATGATTTTTTCCTTAATCACTTTTCTTTGTTGGAATTTGTGATGGTGGTGATGGTGGTTGTGTTAAGAATTAAAGAACCGCTGGGTGTGGTAGTGCACATCTGTAATCCCAGTATCTGGGAGGCTGAAACAGGAGGATCACTGGTTCCAGACCAGCCTCAGCAGCTTAGTGAGACTATCAGCAACCTAGTGAGACCCTGTTTCAAAACGAAAAGTAAAAAAAGGGCTGGGGGTGTAGCTTGGAGGTAGGATGCCCCTGAGTTCAATCCCCAGTACAAAAAAAAAAAGAATTAAAGAACCCAAGTTAGATGATCTCTATTCTTTTCCAGTGACCAATGTGCTGTGGTGGTGACTATAACCAAGTCACTAATTTGTGGAAAATCTGTCAGTGAATTTCCTAAACCAGATCTAGGACATCTGCCGAAGCTGTCCAGGTACCTCTGCAAGAGGTGGATATAGAGGTAGATGTAGCACATAGTCCCACAATATTCAACATTTTAATAAACTAAACTACAGTAAAGAAAAAGCCTGCCCTTTCCCCTCCCCTCAAAATTAAGTTTAGAGAAATACTTAGCAATTAAAATGAAAAACATACATAAAGTTGACATTTAAATGAGCAGTGCTCACAAAAATGTAGGCAAACGGATCTGCCAAAAGCCTAGGGAAGCAAAACTTTGGAGAAAAATCCACAATAATTCATATGAGTGTATTGGTTAGGGGTAATTGGGCATATCATAATTCATCATTTGATGTAGTGATTTTGAGTCAACTAAATATATTGATTCTAGTCTGTAGTTTGGTAGCTATTCCCTAATTGTCCCTTTATAAAACTTTAACAATTTTTCACCTACATTCTCACAAACATGGAGTATTAGTAACACTTTAAATCTCTGCAATAAGATTGGTTTATATGTCATCCTCATTCATCCATTCATCTACAGGTTCATATAACCAGTATTTACTAAGTACCTACTATTTGCCAGTCATTGTACCTAAGGACTGATCACTGAATGAGATAGGACTTGAGGCAAGTGATACAGGAAAAGTATATTTTGAAGGTCTCCAGTGAAAATAAGCATGGCATATCCAAGGAATTAAAAGTGCAGTACATATGAATCAAAGCGGGTTGGGGAGAGTATGAACACACAGACATGGAAGTCCAAGAGGAATGTAAGTCATTGGCTGCAGGGGTGGGGCGAGTTTAAGTAGGTCCGCGAGTGCAGAATTTTGTGTTTTACAGGCTGTTCTGCCTATATTTAGAGCCAGACAGCAACAGGACACTAGGAGTTGAAGGAGGTGGTCACAGAGTGTTATAGTTAGATATAAAATGTCCCCTAAAGAGCTCATTTATTAATATTCAGGGTTGATATACTTGAGTCATGAGGGTTGTAATCCCAGCAGTGGATAAATCCATTGTAATGGATTTATCTGGGTGGTGACCCAGGCCAGTAGGCTGTGGCTGGAGAAGGTGGGTCCCTGGAGGTGCGGCTTTGGGGATTATATATGGTTCCTCCTCCCCTTGCTCTCTCTTTTGCTTCCGGCCTCCATGATGTGAGGAGCAAAACCTTGTGCTTTCCCTCTCTCTGCTTCCTGCTGCCATGCCCTGAGATCCTCGGTCCCCGGACTCACATGGACTGAACCCCGAAACTGTGAGCTAATAAACCTTCCTTGAAGTTACATGGTCAGATCTTTGGATTATAGCTGTGAAAATGCTGACTAATACACATGATTTACTTAAAACATGCTGCTCATTTGAGCTAGAGTGTTAGCAAAAGGGGTGGAGAGAAGCAGGAAGTCTTAAATGTTATGAGGAGGCAGAATCTACCAATGTTTGGTAACAAATCAGATGGAAATAGTAATTGCGGAAGACATTAAATTGAAAGATTAACTTCCTGGGATTTGGCTCTAGTTACTGGGAAAAAGGCTTTTTAGGGAGAGAAAACACTGGAAGTTTGGGAGAGCAAACTGACTTCAGTATTTGCATTTCTATACGTACATGAAATTGAACATTGTTTTTCATTGCCCCCCAATCTCATCAATTACTGTATAATACAAATTACCTACTATTTTAAATACCATTCTTATATATAATAAACGACTCTTGTAATTGATGTATAGTAGAAGACTATACCAACATGTTCACTACTACATTGTTTATAATAATGAAGCATAGAAACTTTACTCATCAGTAAAAGACTGGTCAAATCAATTAGTAAATACCCACATAATGAAATATTACCTAACATTAAACACAATTAGGTGAATCTATATGTACTTACATTAGAAGAACTCCACATTTAATTGTTAAGCATAAAATAAAACAAAAACAAAAAATGTGTTGAAAAGTAATATTTTAGCATTGCCCTACTTTTATAAAAATGTAATGATAATTGCAAATAAATACATAAATATCTACAAATGCACTGGAAAAAGTTTGGGAGGACAGTCATCAGAATTTTAACTACACAAATTTATCAATGGGAAATAGGATGAGATAGACAAATTTTCCACTTTTAAAAATACATATTTCTATAATGACAGAATACTTTTACAAAATGAATGCAGTATTCTTATATTGAGAAAATAAAGGGAAAAATAAGTTTTACCTGCAATGGTTTCATAGAGACCAGCTTTATACCCCAGGTACTCATACTCTTCAAATCTCTGAGGCCCCTCACACAGAGCCCGGCACTCCACATCTTCATTGAAATATTCTCTTAAAGCTTTTTCAAAGTACTTGATAGCTACTACAAAGTCGTCAGCCTCATAATGTTTAACACCTGCGCTGTAGCTCTCCTGCAAATGAACAGAAAAATAAATGTATTTTCAAAGAGCAGGATCATTCAGGAAGGTGGGGTATCTGGCTCTTATGCAGCAGAGGGATAAATGAGGATTTTACAGGGAGATAAACTGTAGCTTCCGTGGAATCAAATAATTGTAAATAAGAGCAGACTTACTGAGGAAGTAGATGGCTACAACACCAATCAATTGCGTTCTCTTCCTGAGCACACATAAAATTGTATTTTCTAATCCCTCTACCTGTGGGTAGGGCCATGGAACAAGTGCAGGACAGCAGATGTGGATGGCAATGACATCCACTTCTAGGCCTTGCCCAATTTTACAAAAGTCTTCCATCTAAAATCTTCCGCTCGCATCCTTTCCTGAACTAATTTTGGAGGCCACATGTTGAGAATGGTGATGTCAAAAATTTGGGGGATAGCTCTTCCAACATGTGATTTCAAGTAATATTTCGTTCTAACAAAGAACTGTGTATCTTTAAAATCCCAATTTGAAAAGTACCACTACAATGGGCAAGCCTCTGGCCTTAGAGCTGGGAAATCACAGTGTGACAGTGGTTTCAACTCCTATGTGTGAAATCAGTGTTGGAAGCAGGTCACAGCGATGTATGCTTGTGGTCCCAGCTACTCAGGAGGCTGATGCAGGAGAATTGCTTAGGCCCAGGAACTCAAAACCAGCTTGAGCAACATATCAAGGAGTTCAAGACCAGCCTGAGCAACATAGCAAGACACTGTCTCAAACAAACAAGCAAACAAACAAACAAGCAAATGGAGACAAGTTGAGGCTCAGAGAAGATTACAGATATTTGTATGCTATTCTAGGTTTCACCATACACTGGTTTTCTAAGTTAATTTTCATTTTTCTCTATGTTTAATATTTTTAATATTTTAATTTTTAAAAATTTAATTTAAAAGTCAAATTTTTTCTTAATTTTTGAACTCTGATAATTACAATATTTCATCTAAGAACTCTGAAGGTATAAAAACATTACTAGAAATTGAGAATCAATGTGGTACATCCATTCATATGGATCTGGGTTGCGTCCCATGACACTTCCAGAGCACGTAGCTCCATGCGGTGGGGGCAGGGGTCCTCAGAACTCACCAGGTGTGGCTTGGCTTCTAGGTCGACCAACTGGAGTGCTTCAACACCAGCCATGGTTCTGTAATTCTCAATGTTCTGCTGCATTTCCATGTGCTCGGGATTGGCCATGAAGAACGTGTGGGCTGCTTCCACTGCCTTTTCCAACTGGTTAGTCTGTAGAAGACAAAAAGGACCGAATGAAGGCAAGTATTTCTAAACTGGGCTCCAAGAAATTAAGAGATCAGTTCAAGGTCTCACAGGGGGGAAGTGGCCAGGATTCCATTTCACATTCCTTTTTACTAGACATATGTATTTTTTCAACTAGATTGTATTCAATGGGGGTTGAATACAATCTTAAGTGCCAAGTAATTAATAAGCAATGTTCCCCAGATGATATGTGAATATTTTGGCTTAGTGAAAATGAATGAATAAATGTGCCTTGTTTCAAGTTTATTCTAATCCCTGCTTTTCAAAGCCATTTGTGTTTTCTAGGAAATTGAATCTATATGCTTATGGTTGTTTTATGATTAATCATAAAGAAAGCTGCCAGGGCTGGGCATCCCCAATTCACATTTCCAACATTTTTGTCTTATGCTTTCTCTCGTTTTGTCCATTTTGTCATTAATCCTGAAACTCAGAGTACAACACACATTTCATTTCCAAAGGATTTCCTGGGTAAAAAAAAGATGCTAAACTTAGAACATCAATTCTCCTTAATATAAAAGGAAGAATATATGTATGTATGTATGTATGTATGTATGTATGTATGGATGGATGGATGGATTTTTTGTGGTACTTGGGATTGAACCCAGGGGCATTCTACCTCCAAGATACTTTTATTGTTTATCTCCAGCCCTTTCTATTGTTTGTTTGGAAAAAGGGCCTCACTAGGTTACTGATAGTCTCACTATATTGCTGAGGCTGTCCTCGAACCTACAATCCTCCTGTCTCAGCCTCGCAAGTACTGGGATTATAGGTATGCACCACCATGCCTGGCTAAAAGGAAGGAATTTTAATAATCAATACATAAACATTGTTATTCTCTTAAACCACTTACTACTACTCTCCATGGGAAAAGCAATGACACATTTTTAACAAAACAGAATTAAATTGACTCAACTTAAGACATTTTGACTTAGGCTTTAGTCATTAGGAATGTCCACAAAAAGATCCATTTACCTCATACCAGAAAAATAAATATTTCCTGGATGCAGTGGTATACTCCTGTAATCCCAGTACTTGGGAGGCTGAGACAGGAAGATCACAGATTTGAGGCCAGCCACAACAACTTAGTGAGACTCTCAGCAATGTAGCAAGACTCTGTTTCAAATTAAAAAATAAAATAAAATAAAATAGGTCTGGGGGTATAACTCAGAGGTAGTAATGTGCCTGGGTTCAATCTCCAGTACCACAAAAATAAAAAAATAAATATTCACATTAGTAACCTTTTTCATGGTGAAATCCAAAATATTTGTTGGATTCCTCTTAAAGTATGAAGAAATGAAAACTCATTGTTAAAAATAAAAGAATCAGCTCTCCCAACAGAAAACAGAAACTGCCTTATTTTATGACCTTACAGCTGTAGTTTTGTCTAAGAAGAGTAAAACCTTTCCTTTTTCCATTTACATTCATATGTGCAGCTACTCACCTTCCTTCTATTAAATCTTGCCCCAAACTAGCTCTTCCCATTACTTTTAACTTTGTCCTCAATTCTGTACATCTAGAACATTTGGCTGTTAAAACCACTAATTTTTAAAACTTTTTCCCCCTCAATTTTGATTTTCTAAATTTCTCACACACCAGTACAGATAAATATGAATGATATAGGCAATTACATAGTGATAATTCTACAGGTACGGATGACACAGAATGGGTTCTATAAACGGTGTATAGGTCGGTGTAGGTCCACCTTAATTAACCAAGTGAACCTGAAAAAAGCCATTTAAATATTTGTGCATCAGTTCTCCCTTAAGAAAAATATGCTCATAATAACTATATATCACCATCTACTATATGTTATTTTGGAAAGATTTATTTGTGTAATATATGTGAATGTGCTTTGGAAAGCACTAATATAAATAAATGATAGCATACAGTTTATAAATGATCTATCAGTTTTGAGGATGTGAATATGCTCCCATTAGTGAGGTGTAGAACTACAGCTCCCATGAATGTACCTTTTACTTCATTTTTGAGGATATAGTAGGCACTTGTGGTTGGTGACAACTGTCTCAAGTTAAAAGCCAAACTGTAAGTAGTGAATGAAGCAGATCTGCTTCATTGACATGCTCTGATTGTGTTGATGGAACACAAATACACATTTATGTTCTTTAGTTTCCTACTTTTATGTCTTGGCTCAGACTGTTCCACTGATTTAGAGAGCCTTTGTACCTGTGACTTTTTGTACTGAAATGTAATATATCTTCTAATATCAAGCTTAAATAATTCTGTTGCCTTTCTCTTTTTTCCTCTTTCTTTCTTCTTTCTTACTTTCTTTCTTTCTTGGATTGAACCCAGGGGTGTTTTACCTTAGAGCTATACCTCTAGCATCCCACCTTTTTTTTTTTTAATTTGGAAACAGGGTCTTACTAAGTTGCTTGAGGGCCTTGCTAAGTTGTTGAGGTTGGCTCTGAACCTGTGATCCTCCTGTCTCAGATTCCCAAATACTGGGATTACAGTCATGCACCACTGAATTCAGTCCATGCCTTCTTTAAGAGGCACTTTCTCAATCCTCTATGATCAAGTACCACAATATCATCTTATCCCCATTTCTCTACTGGTACTTACTATATTTTATTTTATGCTACACCTATCTGAGTATATTTGCATCTCCAAATAGAGCTTTCTATGGATAGGAATTTCCTTATCTTTTTATTTTCTACCTAATTTACATATATATGATGTCTATGATATGTACAAGAAAAGAGAAAAAATGTAAAGTAAATCTTTAACACATAAGTAAAAAATGTATTACATGTTAGCGTACCTCATAAAGTATACTTAAAGGATATACTTAAGGATATAATTCAATAAGACCATCTCTAAAGTCATCATTCACACTGGGAGTTTTCAGTAGGGGTCATCAAGGTGAATATGACTCAGTGACTCTTGAAAAGGGTCAGCCAATGTTTGATGAACTGGTTCCCTTTCTTAAATTTGACATTGTCTTTTTGCTTATTTTGGTACTTTCCCTCTTCATGACCCAGTATTGAATGTAATGCCATCTTCCCCTTATAAAAACAAAGGAGATTCCTTTACTTCACACTGAACCATAAAACTTCTTCATGAACTTGCCCTGGCGTTTGACTTATTGAAAAACATCTCATGAAACTAAAACTGCCTGCCATAGTCTATAAAATAGATCATTGTTTAAATTGTAAGTTTGATATATTTGTACTCCATTTTAGAAATTAAATTCACACATCAGACATAGTAGGAAAAGTCCATGTGAATATGTACACACTACATATGAAGTCATACTACTGGATGAAGACTACTACATGGCCTTCTAAGTACTAGGTTTCAACTAATGAAGGAAATCCGACTATTCCACTGACACAAACAAAAAGCAAAATGCATTTAAAGGCTCCAAACTCACGCCGGGCGTGGTGGCGCACGTTTGTAATTTCAGTACTTTGGGAGGCGGAGGATCCGGGTTCGCGGCCAGCCTCAGCTCTCTCTCTCTCTCTCTCTCTCTCTCTCTCTCT
>PVJS01020641.1:0-32353 GCA_004027185.1 Glis glis | reverse complement strand
AAAAAAAAAAAAAAAAAAAAAAAAGAGGACATTAGCAGTCATTAAAATGGCATCCTCAATTTTCTGTTTTTTAAAATTCGTAAGCCAGTCAGAAGATTATAGAAAATCTACCATGTATGTGGCCCTTTGGGGAACACATGAACTGCCAGGAGACACGGTGGTCATTCTCCAGTTTCTCATGGGTTCACGGGAAGACCCACCCGTGGGTGAGAAGGGTCAGCCATTATGCAAGGCTGGCTGGGGGCACAAGTGAAATGTCCGATGCAGACGACCAGCCCTGTGACAGGCTAGAGGCAGGTGAGGTGAATTCAGGCCTGCGTTGAAGGAGAGGGCATGACCCACTGTGGGGGGAGGGGTGTTTAAAAATTATGGAAATGAAATAATAAAAACTGGAGGAGAAACTGGAGGATTTATGAGGAGAAATCCCCATATAGCGGATAGGCTTTCAAACTGGGGCAAACAGGGAGAGAGGACTCAGAGGAAGGTGTTAGGGTCTGAATGTGCCCCTGTTCATAAGTGGGAACATAATCTGAGATGACGTGGGGTTTGGGGAGGTAATTAGGCCGTGAGGGTTCTACCCTCATGGATGGGATCAGTGCCCTAAGAAGAGAGGCCCGAGCGAGCTTGCTGGCTCTTCTGCCATGTGAGGACCCAACAGGTAGGCACCGTCTGTAAGGAACGGGAGCCCGCCAGACTCCCGTTCCTTACAGACACTTGATCTTGGACTTCCCAGCCTCTAGAGTAATAAGCAAATCATACATTTTTATTGTTTATAAACTTCCCAGTCTGAAGCATTTTTTATAAGAGTATATATGGACTAAGAGCTTGATGAGAAGTTTAAAGCAGGGAACAAGGGTGGTTTCTGCAGAGAACCATGACTGGGGAGCCTGCGTAAAGGGTAGGTGGGGACGAGGCAAGGAGACCTTCCTGGGGAAGTGGCAGAGAAGGGAGTGTCAGGCTGGGAAATGGGGGACTCCCTTTGGTAGACAAGAGGAAACACGAGATGCTCCTAGTTTGGGGATGATACGTAGCAAAAGCTGTGAACCAGGAACTATGTCAGAATCCAGCAATCCATCCTGTCCTTGAGTTTGACACACTTGAATGTCTTTGTGAATGTGTGGTCCTAACCCACTGCTCTGCACAGAGTGTCCTAAAATGACAGAACTTACTTTGTCTATATCTGAAGTTTATTTTGCAGGTCATAACGGGTTGGGCATCCTGACCTCCCGGAGTTCACATTCTTAAATTCTTCAGGGTGGTCAAGGCAATTCCATTAGCCTGGGTTGGTTCTATATGACACATACTTTTAGCAGCACCTAGCCTGAATCCAGTCAGAGAACATACCTGTTAGATGGGAATCCAGATCCAGTGCGCACACCATTCTTTTTCTTTTTTTGGGGGTACTGAGGATTGAACTCAGGGGCATTTTACCTCTGAGCTACACCCCCAGCCCTATTATGTTTTATTTGAAACAGGGTCTCACTAAGTTGCAGAAGGCCTCAGTAAGTTGCTGAGGCTGACTGTGAACCTGCGATCCTCCTGTCTCAGCCTCCCAAGTACTGGGATTACAAGTGTGCGCCATCATGCCCAGCCTGCGCACACCATTCTAATTTCAAGAGATCTAAGACAGATTGTATGCTGAATCAGGGCACAGAAAACCCGTTGTCTTCAGGTGCATACCAGCTGTTTTGCAAAGTTGGTAATGTGAAGGTGTTTCTATTCATTTGGAGATTTTGTTTTGATGGATTCAGGGAGATGATTCCATACCAAAGAACACTCTTTCCCACCTTCCTCTCTTCTTCCCTCCCTTCATGTATATTTATGTACTGGGGAATGAAACCAGGGGTGTTTTATTCCTGAGCCACAACCCCAGCCCTTTTTATTTTTTTATTTAGAAATAGGGTCTCTCTAAATTGCTGAGGCTGGCCTTGAGTCTGCCATCCTCCTGTCTCAGCCTCCTAAGTACTGGGATTACAGGCATGTACCACTGTACCTGGCTCTTCACAGTATTTTAAAAATGCCTGCCGGGCGTGGTGGCGCACGCTTGTAATCCCAGTACTTGGGAGGCTGAGACAGGAGGATCTGGGTTCGCGGTCAGCCTCAGCTACTTAGTGAGGCCCTCCGCAACTTAGTGAGACCCTGTTTCAAAATAAAGAATAAAAAATAGGGCTGGGGGTGTACCCTGGAGGTAGAATGCCTCTGGGTTCAATTCCTGGTACCACCAAAAAAAAAAAAAAATGCCTGATTTTGGGTTTGGTCTCACAGTGATAAAGAAGTCAAGCAAGGTTTCCTTTCTATAGTAAATGTATATTCCAGAAGGAAAGACAGATAAATAATAAGCCAACAAATTGATAAATAATATGGTTTCATAAGGTGGGAAGCAAATAAGGTGGGATGTGACACTGGGGCTGGGGTATATAGCTCAGTGGTGGAGTGCTTCCCTAGCATGCCCGGGGCCCTGAGTTCATCCTCAACACTGCAAAAAACTCCCCCAAACCAAAAAAAAAAAAAAAACAAAAAAAAAAAAACTGGCATTGAAGCACTGGAGAGAGACTGGGGTGTTACTTTCAGTTCTTAGACGGTGGCCAGGAAGATCACTTGGAGGAGGAAACATGTGAGCAGAGACCTGGGTTGGTGGTGGTGGAGGAGGGCTGGGTGGGAAGAGCTATAGGGGGCCATGTAAAAGAGCAAGTGCTGGGCAATGAGCAGCCAGCGGCAGCGTGGCTGAGGAGGAGTGGAGGGGGAGAAAGGTAGGTGAGCAGAAGTAGCCAGTGGCGAGGTTATTAGGGACTTAGAAGCTGTAATAAAGACCTTGAATTTTATTCAAACTGCAGTGGGAAGCCATTGGAGGAAGTTGAGCTGGGGAGTGAAGTGCTTTGATTTATAGTTAGAATACTCTTGCTGGGTGTGGTAGTGCATCCTTGTAATCCCAGTATTTGGGAGGCTGAGATGAGACAGGAGGATCACAGGTTCGAGGACAGCCTCAGCAAGTAGTGAGACTCTCATCAACCTAGCGAGACCCTGTTTCAACAATAAAAATAAAATAGGGTTGGGGGTGCAGCTCAGAGGTAGAACACCCCTGGGCTCAACCCCTAGTACCACACACACACACACACACACACACACACACACATACACACACATACAGAATACTCTGGTTGCTCTTGGAGAATTCTCTGTTGTGGAAAAGAATCTAGGATAAGCGTGTTTGTTTGTTTGTTTGCTTGTTTGTTTGTTTTTGCCTGGTGCAGTGGCAAATGCTTGTAATCCCAATACTGGGGAGGCTGAGACAGTAGGATAGCAGGTTCGAGGCCAGCCTCAGCAACTTAGCAAGACCCTCAGTGACTTTGTTTCAAAATAAAAAATTAAAAGGGCTGGGGGTATAGCCTGGAGGTAGAATACCCCAGGTTCAATCCCCAGTACCAAAACCAAAGCAAAACAAACAAAAACAAAAATCTAACCAAGCAAACAAACAAATACCCTCAGCTTCATGGCTGGAGGGCAGTAGGGAGGGCTCAGGACAGGTTTTCAGGGGTTGACAAAGGACTGGGTAACATGGATGGGCTGTGCAGTAGGACGGAGAGAGAGGTCAGGGTGACCCCCAGGTTTGTGTCTGAGCACCTGGGTGATTTTTGGAGCCATTTTCTGAGATGGGAACAATTAGGGGAGGAGATAGTTTGGATTGGGAAATTAAGAGCTTTATTTTAATCATTTTTAAGTGTAGATATTGAGTATTAGATCAATACAATTTCTACAAATAGAGTTGGAGATAAACTTTGAGAGTCACAGCTGTGCAGATGGTATTTAAAGCCAGGATGGGAAGGCCTCACCAGAGGTGGGACGTGCTTACCCGAGGCCAAGGCTGAGCTCAGGGACCGTATGGTGGATGAGATGCTTGCAAAAAAATGGGAAGGAATAGCCAGGGAAATGAAAAGAAGTTCAGAGCTGGGACCGACATGGTGGGGCACTCCTGTAATCCCGGTACTTGAGAGGCTGAGATGGGAGGATTGCAGGTTCAAGTCTAGCTTCAGCAAAAAAAGTGAGACTCTGTTTCAAAACAAAAATATAAAAAGGAGTTAGGGGTATAGCTTGGAGGTAAAATGACCATGGGTTCAATCCCTAGTACTATAAATAAATAAATAAATAAACTCAGAAGGGTGTGGGGCCTGAAAACCATAATGTTTCAAGAAGGAGCAGGTGGGGCTGGGCGTGGTGGCGCACACCTGTAACCCCAGTACTTACTTGGGAAGTTGAGGCAGGAGGGCTGCAGGTTCAAGGCCACATTAGCAACTTAGACCATTTTTCCAAATAAAAAAATAAAATAGGGCCTGGGTGTGGCCCAGAGGTGGAATGTCCCTGGGTTTAATCCCCAGTACTGAAAAATAAATGGGAGCAGGTGGTCAACTGTGTCCAATTCTTCTGAGAGGTCCAGTAAAATGAGGACAGAGAACTGATGGCTAGCTGTGATGTGATGTTCTGAAGCAGAGCAGCTGCAGCTGTGGGACAGTGGGAGGGAAACTCTGAAGGAGATGGATTAAAGGGGGGGGGGAGAAGTGGGGACCGCGCGTGTGGACAGTTCCTTCAAATTTTGCTGTAAAGAGGAGCAAAAAATGGTAATGCGGGGTCAAGGATGGAGTTTTTAAAGAGGGGAAGTATTTAAACATTTTGACTATAGATGGAAGTGGTTCAGAAGAGAGGAAGAGATAGATGAACTGGGAGAAATTAGGAGTTGCTACTTCCTTCAGCAGGCAAGAGGGCACGGGGTCTAGGGCACAAGAGAACACTGGGCTCAGAGGGGGGGAATAAGAGGGCAAGGGCTGCCGGTAGGTTGGTAGAACTGGGCTGTGGGAAAGCAAGTTGGATCTCTTCTTATTGTTTCTGTTTTCTCTGGGAAATAAATCAGTATCATTGAAGTGTGTGTGTGTGTGTGTGTGTGTGTGTGTGTGTGTGTGTGTGTTGGGGGGTCTTTTAGAGTTTTGGGAAAAGAGGAAAAAGCATGGAATAGTCATTTTATTTTTATTTTTTGCGGTACTGGGGATTGAACCCAGGGGCGTTCTACCTCCGTGCTACACCCCCAGCCCTATTTTTTTATCCTTTATTTTGAAACCGGGTCTCAGGAAGTTGCGGAGGACCTCACTAGGTAGAGAGAGAGAGAGAGAGAGAGAGAGAGACAGGGAGAGAGAGAGAGATAGCTGAGGCTGGCTGCGAACCCGGATCCTCCAGTCTCCACCTCCCAAAGTACTGGGATTACAAGCGTGCGCCACCACGCCCGGCTGGAATAGTCATTTTAGATGGTGAGAAACTGAATTGACTGGACATCTAGGTTAGGAAGTTTTGAAGAGCCACTTGACATTTTTTGTTCATAGATCTAAAATAAAATCTAAATTTAAAATAAAATTTACTAGAGCTGGGCACAGTGGCTACACCCATAATCCCAGTATTTGGGAGGCTGAGGCAGGAGGATTGCAGGTTGGAGGACAGTCTCAGTAACTTAGCAAGACCATGTTTAAAAAAAAAAGGGGGGGACTGGAGGTGTAGCTCAGTGGTAGTATATCCCTGGGTTTAATCCCCGGTACCAAAAACAGAACAAAACAAAAACAAAAAAGGAAATAAAGAAAGAAAGAAAGAAAGAAAGAAAGAAAGAAAGAAAGAAAGAAAGAAAGAAAATGAAACCAAGAAATCTGTTAGTACAATTGTATGCTTTCCTCCTGTCACGTTCGGCTGAGGCAGAAGCTGAGCAGGTGGTGGTCTGGGTTTAAGCAGGCTTGGAGTTGCACCAAGTGAGCTCCAGACAGGAGGAAGAGAGAAAGGGGAGTCGAGGGTGCACGCAAAGGAAGAATCCAGATGGATCGTGGACCTTACACAAGGCAAGGAAGAGAATAAACACTCTATGGGGCTGATGGGCAATGAGAAAAAAATTGTGGAGTAAATAGACGTAGCATCAAAGTGGGTCTAAGAATTGTGAACTTTTCCCCTTCAGTCTTTTGTCCATCTTTTCCATTGTTCTTGCCTCCATGAGAGAAGACCTCTGAGTTTCTGAGACCCACGTCGTTTCCTCCATGAAAGCAGCCCCGTAGCTGCTCTTCATTGATGTCTCCTTTCCCTAGACTCCTGTTACATTTGATTATATGTCCTTCCTTCCATCATATGAGCTACCAAGAGCCACAGCTATAAATGCTGGGAACAAAAGGGCGTGAAAATGTAGACATTTGAGCTGGGTGTGGTGGCGCACGCTTGTAATCCCAGTACTTGGGAGGCTGAGACAGGAGGATCCGGGTTTGTGTCCAGCCTCAGCTACTTAGTGAGGCCCTCCGCAACTTAGCGAGACCCTGTTTCAAAATAAAGAATAAAAAATAGGGCTGGGGTGTAGCTTGGCGGTAGAATGCCACTGGGTTCAATCCCTGGTACTGCAAAAAAAAAAAAAAAAAAGAAAATGTAGACATTTGCCTGGGTCTTCATGAATATTTGGTCATGCTACGTATCAAAGACAAATTACATCACACAAGACCTAATTCTGAAGCATTTCAGGTGTGATGAATATTTCTTTACAACTAGATCACAAGCATCTAAGAAGCAGTGGTTTGTGCCACAAACACAGCAGGGGCCTCAAAAATACTTGCCGATCCTTTGAAGATACTCTTTTCTAAGGCCTGAAGGTAAAGCTAGGGAGACGGCACTAGGAAGAATTTTCTTGGGAGTTATGCATCTGAATGTGTTGTATGCACCAGGTTTGGGAAAATCTGAAATAATAATGTCAAGGAAGCCTGGCTTCTTCCTTGAGATAATAATCCCTAGTGTTCATCCCAGTTTGTTGGGTCGATATGTCCCTGGTAAGCCATCTTCTGAGTTCTGTAAGACCCTTCCCACACTTCAATGGATTGTCTTGGAAGGCTGAAATATAAGTGTGACACTCAGGTCCAAGTAGGAGGAAATACACGGATATCAACATCATGGTTACTCCAGTTTGTTGGAAAAGCTTGTATCTAAAGACACAGTTACCAGGAAGTGACCATGTGTTCAAATCAAGCACAGCTTTTTGTGTGTGTGTGTGGCACTGAGAATTGAACCCAGGGGCATTCTGTCTCAGAGCTACACCCCCAGCCCTATTTTTATTCTTTATTTTGAAACAGGTTCTCACTAAGTTGCAGAAGGCCTCACTAAGTAGCTGAGGCTGGCCGTGAACCTGCGATCCTCCTATCTCAACCTTCTAAGTGCCAGGATTACAAGTGTGCTCCAGCACACCCGGCTTCAAGCACAACTTTCTCTTCGCCAGTTGTGCACATTTATCAGGGACTTGGTGCTAATTATTCAAAGAGGTTGCAGAATTGCAACTGTGTGCCCTTTCTGAGGAAAGCCTGTGCTTACAATACACATTTACAATTATTTACAGATAAAATGGTCACATGGATTCATTGTTTGACGAAAAACTCCTGTCAGTTACAAGATCCAGTTCAAGACAACATGAAATGTACAAAGTTTGAAGTAAAATCCAGCTCTTTTGTTGTGAGAAGTTATGAAGAACAGAGATGTGGTGGGTGCCCAGTGGGAGGACTTGCGGTCCTTTTATTCCGGCCCATCTGGGACAATTGACGGTAATGCCTAGTGTTCTCTTTTGTTCAAATAGAACATCATTGTCTGCACCTGGGTTCTGGAAGTGAAGTTAGTTTGGATGTTGGCGATGTGCTGGAATGCCAGGAGAGGGAAGAGTCATCCTAAATTGTGCCATTTGGGGCTCCTTAAACCTCTATCCTGCATCTGCAGATCTCAGTATGGCCTATTTAAAACAAACAAACAAACAAACAAACAAACAAACAAACAAACAAACAAACAAACTGGGATATCCACTCATCTTTCCTGCTTTCCTGTCACTACTCCCCATCACATGGAGTTGCATTCAGGGACATATTTTAGACTGTGGAATTTCCTGTAAGAAAGGACCCTAAGTTCTCAGTGAGACCTCCCTAGCCTTCCAGCTTGTGGGTGAAGCACACATTCCAGGGAGACTGGGTGAAGTTAAAGGTCATGAGTGGGCTCACACTGCCTGCTTTAGGGAATGTGGTAGACAGAGAAGTGTCATTGACTTTTTGTCCCTCTAGTGACCAGCCATATCTTAAGACAAAGGTGCACAGAGCTTCAGGGCAGTAGCTGGTGATGCTGTGATTTATGGAATGTGCCAATGAGAATTTTTATATCCATAGAGAACTTGGAATCAAGAATACTTGGTGTATAAGTTAGCTGAAGCTGCCATAACAAAATACCATATACGGAGTGTCAAAACAACAGAAATTTACTTGTATATGGTTTTGGAGTCTAGAAGTACAATATCAAAGTGTGGGCAGGACTGGTTTCTCCCGAGGCCTCTCTCCTTGGCTTGTAAATGGCTGCCTTCTCCCTGTATCCTCACAAGGTCTTCCCTCTGTGTGTGTCCCTATCCTCCTTTCCTCTTCCTATAAGGACACCAGTCACATTGGAATAGGGGCTACCCTAATAGTCGAGTTTCAACTTAATTTCCTTCTTAAAGACTTGATCTCCAAATACAGTCATGTTCTCAGGTGCTAGGGGTGAGGACTTCACATATGAACCCGGCAATACACACGGTGCAGCCTGTGACAGCTGGAGGACTTTGGAACTGTTGCATTTCTTCAAGGAATCCATTAGTTTAGGTTCTGAAATAAAATCACACTGATTCCAGAAGAAAAAATGACAAATTTTCTAAGTTTTAACATGTTACTGAGTAGGGGTCTAATCTGAACTATGGTGTTGATATCTGCTTTCTTTTTCTGATGATCATCTTATTGGATGTTGGCTATAAGAGTTATTAGAAAATATGCACTCCTGTACATATGAAAATATTAATGTTTCTACTAATATGATTATAAAATATGCATGTCTGGAATGCATTTTGGAGGTTAAAACTCCTTCTGCCAAGGTTACCCAACTGCTTGGCAAGGTGTCTGGCTGCCGTATCTTCTCTATAAGAAGAATCAATTCTCACTATTGAATGATGGCAGCCCCACTTTCTCTTTTATCTGTCTAATAAAATTTCTTGAGTGAAAAATATATCTAAATACATAGAGGAGGGGCAGGTAATGAGGTTCCCAGTCTCTGTTTTCATTTTGCTTTTGATATTGGCTGCTTTTTTTACTTTTCCATTTTAATTTGCTTTCTAGAGCTTGTCCTGGGAGATACTTTGGACACAATTTTTCTTTTCTCTTTTGCAGCACTGGGGATCAGACCTAGAGCCTCGTGCATGCTAGGCAAGTGCTCTATCACTGAGCTACATTCCTGGATGGATGCAGAAGTTTTTTAAGTTGACCATTCATAGCCATTTTATTATTGACATTTTTTTCTTGTAGAATATACTTCTAACAAAAATCTATGAAAACAAATGATAATCCAATTTTTGTGCATCCATTATGGACTATGGGGCATGTGAAAGAAAAGAAGGAATTTGAAGTTTGTTTTATGCTAAGACCAATAAATGGAAGTGATAGGTGAATGGATTTCAGCTCATTAGACAAAAGAACCTTCTAATTGTCAGATTGATTTTTTTAGTAGAATCTTTTCATCTTCTAAGATCTTCTTAAATTTCTCTCTTTAGTGTTTTATAATTTTCATTGTAAAGGTCTTTTACTTCCTCAGCTAGATTTATTCCTAGGTATCTTATTGTTTTTGAGGTTATTGTGAATGGAATTGTTTTCTGCATTAAATATTGTCAAAATGGCCATTCTACCAAAAGTGATCTACAGAGTCAATGCAATCCCTATCAAAATACCAATGTCATTCTTCACAGATCAACAAAATCAGTCATAAATTTCATGGAGAAACAAAAGACCCAGAATAGCCAAAGCAATTCTCAGCAATAAGTACCATGCAGGAGGCATCACAATTCCTGACTTCAAATTATACTACAGAGCTATAGTAATAAAAACAGCATGATATTGGCACAGAAACAGACACATAGACCAATGGAATAGAATAGAAGATACAAAAACAAATCCACACACTTATAGCTAATTGGTTTTTGACAAAGGTGCCAAACACATATGTCAAGACAACCTTTTCAACAAATGGTATTGGGAAAACTAGTTATCCAGTTGTAGAAAAATGGAATTAAATCCTTACCTCTCACCCTGAACAAGAGTCAACTCAAGATGGATCAAAGACCTGGAAATTAGACCAGAGACTTTGAAGTTACTAGAGGAGGGCATAGGTCCAACACTCCAACATATAGGTACAAGTAGAAACTTCCTCAATAAGATATCCAAAGTTCAGGAATTAAAACAAGAATGAATTAATGGGATGGCATTAAATTAAAAAGCTTCTGCTCATCAAACGAAACCATCAAGAGTCTAAAGAGAGAACTGAACCTACAGAATGGGAGAAGATCTTTGCCAGCTATCCTTCTGATAGAGGACTAATATCTAGAATATACAAAGTTTTTAAAAGATTCAACACTAAAAAAACCACAAATAACCCAATTAAGAAATGGACAACTGAACTAAATAGACACTTCACAAAAGAAGAGATAAAAATGTGACCAATAAATACATGAAAAAATGTTCAACCTCCTTAGCAATCAGGGATATGCAAATCAAAACTCTACTGAGATTCCATCTAACCCCAATCAGAATGGCAATCATCAAGAAGTCAAACAACAATAAATGTTGGATGTGAGGAAATAGGAACTCTTCTACACTGTTGGTGGGATTGCAAATTAGTGCAGTCACTATGGAGATCAGTGTGGAGATTCCTCAGAAAATTGGGAATGGATCTACCATATGATCCGGCTATACCACTCCTGGGTATCTTTCAAAAAGGACTTAAATCAGAAAATTATAGTAATATATGCATATCCATGTTTATAGCAGCACAATTCACAATAGCCAAATTATGGAACCAGCTTATGTGTCCATGAACAGATGAATGGATTACAAAATTATGGGATATACACACAATGGAATTCTACTCTGCAATCAATAAGAACAAAATAATGTCATTTGCAGGAAAATGGTTGGACCTGGAGAACATTATGCTAAATGAGATTAGTCAGTCACAGAAAGTGAAGGGTCATGTGTTTTCTCTCATATGTGGAAGCTAGGGAGTAATCGGGATACCAGAGAGACTTCAGATAATGGAGGAGAAACTTTAGTGGAACCAGGAAGGTGGGGTAGGGGAAGGGTGGGGTGAGAGGGAGGATTGATGAAGGAACCACTTCCATTGACATTATGTACATATGTGAAAATACCAATGTCAATCTCAATACCCTGTATGGGGAAGGGGGGGAAAGCCCCCCAAGTGCTGTGTGCATGTATGTCACTATCACTATGAACTGCATTATCATGTGAGACTTTAATACACCAATAAAAGTGTATTTTAAAAACAGAATTTTTTGACGAAATCTTCTAGCTGGAGATCTGCGGATCTGTTTTTCTAATACTGGCTAGCATTTTGAAGAAGCTAATTGAGAACACAACCCTAACTCCCCCCATGCTAAAAATGTAGCCAGAGTGTGGTGTGGCTGGCACTGATCCTGAGAGTTTGGTTAAGTGTTGGGGTCACTGTGGGATGCTGTGGGTCAGTCGTCTGTACATAGGATGGTAAGGAAGGGTGAGAGGCCATCAGTGGGTTGTAGTTGTTGATATGAGAGACATATTTTCTAGAATCTGAAAATGGCAATGTTCAGAAATTACAAGTATTTCCCATTTGCACAATTAATCTTCTGGCTCCACTTTAAAAGTAAGGCCTTAAGTTAAACCCACAGATCCATCTGGAATGGTAGACCAAGTACATACAGGATAAGGTGCTGGCTGCATTTGCCAGGAGGGAAGAAATCAGTCAAAACCAAAATACATCTGGATCAAAACCATTGTGACCATAAATCCCAGTGAGACATGAGATATGTTTGGTGGCCTTAGTTTTTCTCTTTGGAAGACTATTTTCATTTTCGAGTGTTGCCAGGCACTGGCGCAGGGATGGGGTGAGGAAAAGCAAATACGGATCGAAAGCCCATTATGTACTAATCATTTCATAATACTCAATCGGTTTGCTCTTAAGCTCATTTTGTGCAGTAGATTCTATTATTCCCATTTAGCAAATGAGGACACTGAGTCTTTGGGTAGTCAACAAGTAAATGGAAAGTTGGGATCTAAACCTGGGTTTGGCTGGGCGTGGTGACACACACCTGTAGTTCCAGTACTTGGGAGGCTGAGACAGGAGGATTGCAGGTTTGAGGCCAGAATCAGCAAGTCAGTGAGGCACCCCACCAATTTAATGAGACCCTGTTTCAAAAATAAAAAATAAAATGGGGTTGGGGGTGTAGCTCAAAGGTAGAAAGTCCCTGAGTTCAATTCCACGTATCACAAAACCAACCAACCTGGGTTTGCTTAACTCCATAGTCCATATATGAATTTTTTTTATGACTGAATAAGAAAGAAAGGCTGAAGGACAATGGCAGATATCATACTCTATCTACTGGGACATCATACATTGGTTAAGTATCATTTATTTTATTAATTGTGCTGCCATGAAGATGTAAAACTATCCTTGGAAAGAATACTTTCTTAACAAAATTGTCAAGAATGATTCCATCTTGGGGATCTTACTTCCACCTCTCTTGTTAAATCATGGGTATTCTTTGTCATCATTGCTTGCCCCTGTTATCTATTAGATGGCTCATCATGAAATTGTCTAGGTCAGAGTTTATCAGTCATCTCTCCTTCCTCTTTGGGGCTCCACCCAATTCCGCTCATGTCTTTATCTGAATTCTCATTTTGAGCTACACCCTCTGACGACTCCTTTTTTTCCCCACCAATCTTCATTCCTGACCTCTACTTTCTCCCCCTTTCCCCTTTTCCATTCCTCCTTTTAACATCTCCCATTTGGTGACTTTAGCTTAAATGTCTAACAAACCAGTTTATATCAAGTTACAGCTCTTAAAAATCTCTAAAAACAAAGGCCGCAAATTTTTCGGTGAAAGATGGTGTATATGCAGTACCACTTACCTGGGCTTCCCTGACCCTGTCTCAATCTTGTGTGGGTCTTCACATCCCTTTAGAGTTTTTATGTAACCAGCATCCTATGTGCAT
The DNA here is from genome assembly GCA_004027185.1 of Glis glis. Taxonomy (NCBI): domain Eukaryota; kingdom Metazoa; phylum Chordata; class Mammalia; order Rodentia; family Gliridae; genus Glis; species Glis glis. The sequence goes on along the minus strand of PVJS01020641.1, from coordinate 19,265 downwards.
ATTATTTTGCCACCTTCCTTTTCTGTCTAGCATGCTGGTAACAAAATCTTTTACAACATAGCTTTTAGTTCTCACATAGTTTTCCTTGTGTATAAAGTTATATTTAATTTATTTAATCAATGCATTATTATTGTGCATAATTACTTTGTTATGGGCATCTTTGCAACTAAGTCATAGTGAATTTTTCTGATTACTATTTTTTTTTTTGGGTGTTGGGATTGAACCAAGGGGCATTCTACCTCTGAGCTACATCTCCAGCCTATTTTATTTTATTTTGAAACAGGGTCTCATGAAGTTGCTGAGGGTCTCACTAAGTTGCTCAGGCTGGCCTTGACCCTGCAATCCTCTTGTTTTAACCTCCCAAGTACTGAGTTTACAGGCATGTGCCACCGTGCCCAGCATTTAAAAAAAAAAATAGGGACAAGAACATACAACATTTATTACATGCCTAAGGCATGGAAGTATTAGATTCTTCTCTGATTGCTTTTTCTGGGGGAAGGGAGCTGGGGACTGAGCCCAGGGCTCCACCACTGAACTATACCCCCAGCCCTCTGATTACTTTCTTATGGAAAATTCCTAGAAGTGGAATTTCTGGGTCAAATTAGATGCATGTATTTAAGGCTATGGTAAAAGATTGCCTAAATTACTTCTCAGAAAGGTTATCTGTTTACTGCCCTTGTAGAAATGTGAGAATGGTCCCAGGTTATAATTCCAAGAAGTGTGGTTTCTCAGGACCCACCCTGGTTCGTCACTAATTAGCCACGTAGTATTCGGTAAATCACATAACCTTTATCACTCTCTGTGGATTTCTTTGGACGATGAAGGCGTTGGCTTGGGACTCTCGGCGCTTCTTCCATCCATCCTTCTATTATACTGCATCCACCTTATGAGGACCATCGCACTTCTGAATCTTCTCTGGGGTTCTACAGATAGAATTTATGCAATGGAGGCTTAAGACAGGTAAGTGGCCAAAACAGAAGAGCGATTCCTTCAAGTTTTCTCTTGGGAGAAAGAAAGGTTTACCATTGTCTTCACTTTCACTTTGACCTCTTTAAAAAAGTTCTCAGTAAGATGGGCGTGGCGGTGCAGGCCTGTAATCCCAGGACTTGGACGGCTGAGACATGAGGATCACAGGTTTGAAGCCACCCTCAGCAATTCAGCGAGACTATTTCAAAATGAAAAATAAAGTAGGGCTGGGGGTGTAGCTCAGAGGTAGAACCCCCCCCAGGTCAATTCCTAGTAACACACACACACACACACACACACACACACACTCTTGGTGGCACTAAATATTTAACAAAAATGCCTTAAATCTTGTCCTGTTTCAGTCAGTTGTGTCAGTCACATTGATTTTCATCATTCCCATTACGCAGGTGAAGAAATAGTCTGCAGAGAGCCAGCGACTTGCTCAACCTTCGAGTGAGTCAGAGGTTAGGAAGGAAGACACGCATGGGGCCACAAGCACGTAGGCTTTCCCCAGAGCCCGAGAATGCTCCGCCCCAGGACATCGTCTGTGTCTAGCCATTGGAGGTTAGTTAGGAGGACTAGTAGGTTAAAGTCTTTAAAACACTTCTTCCCACAGGGCCTGGGGCCATCAGTAGCTGGCAAGTTTTTCCCAGGTTATATGAGTATTCTCTGCCTCCTTTTTATACCTCCAGTAACGGGCATTTGGTTGCCAGGGCATCCTTGCGAAAGGTCGAAGCCTGAAAAATATAACAATGAACTCAGACATGGGCTGATAAAAATTAAGCTGGAAAGAAGATGAAATGGCAGGGTCAAGGGCCAGGAATAAATGCAACCTGGCTTATGTTCACATTTTTTTATTGAGCAACGGATAGGCATAAGTCCCGTGAGAGCAGCGGCCAACCACTGGCCACAGAGTTTGATAAGTGTTGGCTGAATTCATTCAAAGGTGCATAAGTCATGGGTCCTCCCGGCAGGCAGCTCATGGTCCAGCAGAAGAGAGACAAGAACACAAGCACAGAGCTAAAGCCATAAATAGAATTTATACAGATACCGAAGTGGCGCAGAGGAGAGAGAGAGTCACTGGATCGTGGGAGCAGAATAAAACTTCAAAGTCTGCAGCATCTGAGAGGTTGCAAGTACAGTTCCTTTTAAAACAGATGTTCTCCTCAACTTTCCTCTTTTGTAGGTATCAAAGCCTATGCTGTTTCATTAGGCAATTGGATGCACGTACATTAAAATCACATTTGATAATTCAAACCGTTGGATTACCTAATGGCGCTTTTCCTTTTCTTAACAAAGTAGAGAAGTTTCTTAACTGAACAGTCACATTGGACTGAAGAGTCATTTGTTTCTAACAAATTGACAATCAGTATTTTCCATTTCGAGCAAATGTTCACCTCTTGATTGCTTGAAGCTTGTTATGTAGAACGATAAGGAGGTGGCTGCCTTGGAAGGAGCAGTCTCCTCTGGACTGCAGAAAATGCAGAAGCAAGCTGGGCATAGTGGTGCACACCTGTAGTCCCCCAGTATTTTGGTGGCCGAGACAGGAGGATCGCAGGTTCAAGGATAGCCTCAGCAATTTATCAAGACTCTCAGCAACATAGTGAGACCCTGTTTCAAACTAAAAATGGTTGGGGGTGTAGCTCAGAGGTAGAATGCCCCTGGATTCAATCGCCAGTACCAAAAACAAAACAAAACAAAAGAAAATGCAGAAATACTGAAGAGAGTAAGTCTAATGGTTTCAGTAAATGAAGTACGGGGGTGGGGTATGCTTATTGGAATATATGACTAAACAGACTTGAAACTTATGTAGAAGAAGCTTTGAGCTTAAATGTATTGAGTTCATTTTCCAATTTCTGAATTCCATAATATATGTGAATTTCAGAGTATCAGATTTCTCTGCTATGAGGTGTAGATGTGAGAGCTACATGCACAAATCCACTTTCTACCCATTTCCCAAATGATTTTTAACATTCAGGAGGACTCCACGGGAGAGTCATAATAGAAAGTTCTCTAATCTGTATTGAAGAAAAATATTATATAAGGTTAACTGTCATAATATTTCTCTTGCAGAAAATAGTTGGAGAAATCTAGCATTGAGAACAGCAGACACTCTATATATTAAAAAGCTAAATGCTGCCAGGTGTGGTGGCACACACTTGTAATCCCAGTACTTGGGAGGCTGAGACAGGAGGATTGAAGGTTTGTGGACAGCCTCAGCAATTGGTGAGGCCCTCCGCAATATGGTGAGACCCTGTTTCAAAATAAAGAAAAAAACAGGGCTGAGGTATAACTCAGAGGTAGAATGCCCCTGGGTTCCATCTCCAGTACACACACAAAATAAAAAATAAAAAGCTAAAAGCTGTACCTATAACATTCATCTACCAGCAGGATGAAAATTGTGAAGATGGTAGGTAAGATTTTCATGTGAAAAGAACTCTGTAATATTTCTGATTCTTATTTAGCTTAATGAAGTTTCAAGTGTTTAAAGATTTGCTGATTCCTTTAGAGTACCAGGTAGAAGAATTCGTTTATCAATAATTGGAATATTCTTCAAATATATGCTTTTATTATGAAACTGCTACATCAAAAACAATGGGATGCTGAATTTAAAAAGAATTAGTTCTACATTTAGAAATACATGTATGAGTACGACTGAATGTCCTAGCTTAGAACATTTTTTTTTTTTTTTGGTATTGGAGATTGAACCCAGGGGCCTTTTACCCCTGAGCTACACCCCCAGTCCTATTTTATTTCTTATTTTGAAACAGGGGCTCACTAAGTTGCTGAAAGTTTCGTTAAGTTGCTGAAGCCGTCCTTGAACCTGTGATCCTTCTGTCTCAGCCTCCCAAGTACTGGGATTACAGGCGTGCATCACGCCTGGCTTTTTTTTTTTTTTTAAATAGAATGAAGAGTTCTTGAAGACCAATACAACCTATTGTGGTCGCATAAGAATGCGTGTGATTTCTTTTGTCTCATGAGGCTGGTAAGAAGCTCAGAGTGGGCTTGGTGAAAATTCTCCTAAATTCACCCCAGGTTGAAATGGGGGCATTGGAGAGGAAATGACTTACCTGCAGTCACAAAATAAGGCAATAAAAATGCAGGAAAGGGAACCCAGTATTCTGGAAGTTTCCCACATTTACCCTTAGAAGGAAGAAGCATCTCTGTTCCCCTCCCTTATGCCACCCACACCATAGGATTTGCCTACACTTTATTCAGGAAAATACACAGGTGGTGGAATTTGGCTTTTAAGGTTTTCTAGGCAATTCTGTGAGAAAGCAGCAGCGACAGTTGCTCCGTTTTCATATGCAGTTGGCCTCCGTATCCACAGGTTCTGCTTGGGTGGAATCAACTAGTCCAATTAGCTTTCAAACAATTCAAATATTTTTGCAGATCAAAAATATTTGAAGAATTGTGTCTGTGCTGAACAGGTACAGATTTTGTTTTCTTGTCATTATTCTTTAAACAATAGAGTGTAGCTACTATTGATGAAGTTACACTGTATTGTATTAGGCATTAGGTATTAGGTATTATTGCATTGTATTAGGTATTATAAATTATATAGAAGAGAGGTAAGGTATATGGGAGGGCCAGGCGTAGTGGCACACACCTGTAATCCCAGCAGTTGAGAGGCTGAGATAGGAAGATCCCAGGTTTGAGGCCAGACTCAGTAATTTAGCAAGTCCAGTAGCAACTTAGTGAGATCTTTTTTTCAAAATAATCCCTAGTAACCACCTCCCCTGCCCACATACACCTAAAGTATATGGGAGTATAAGAGTAGGTTCTATGCAAATGCTAAGCCATTTCATATACAGGACTTGAGTATCCTTGGATTTTCGTATCTGCAGTGGGTCCGGAGCTAATTCTCTGTGGATACCAAAGGATAACTTTACTTCCCTTTTTCTTTTTGGAACCATACTCTATATACATATATTGTTTGTATGTGTGTGTGTGTGTGTGTGTGTGTGTACATCTATCTATCTATCTATCTATATATATACATATATTGTTTGTATGTGTGTGTGTGTGTGTGTGTGTGTGTACATCTATGTGTGTGTGTGTGTGTGTGTGTGTGCGTGTTCAGGACAATTGGATCCATGGAAACTCTGCACCTTCTTCATCAACATTGTCGAGTGCTCTCAGAATCCCTGAGATGAGGACCCCTCCTCTTATTTAATTAGATATTACAAAGTGGACCCAAGAATGAATCTGTTGGCGGCAGATTGCCATGGGAACCCGTGATCTGCACATGTTCAGCTGCTCTGGCTTGTGACTTGGCTGGATTAAAGCTCCATAACCAAAATCAGGTCTGGATAAAGACCAGTCTTCCTGTAATTTCTCAAGCAATAATTTTTAATGAACATTTACAAGGTGTTGGTCATTTTCAGAAACCCATGGACCAAGGTTTGTAGACAAAAACTGCATCTGTCTCACTTACTGGTGTGTCCCCAGATCAGGGCCTGGGGACGGGTACATAAATGCTAACTAAATGAAGGAATGTGTGCACGGATGAGTGAATGGATGGTTAAGTGGATCTACCTGCATGGTCCCTTGGGCTTTGTAGCTCCAGTACCAAGTACAGCTCCTGCCGTGTATGAGGCAATCAACTGAAGCTTTGTTCTGAGTTAATACATCCAAGAAAGCATTTAGAAACTTACCCAATTATTCTGTTTGATCATTTGTGACCCTTAAAATATTTCCAACAGGATTGTTATTTTTGTGCAATTAAAATAATAAGAATTTGAAAAGTCATTATTGGTGTTGTCTTCTGTAGTCCAGGTCTACGAGGGGTCCACTGTTGGTGATAATGTTCTAGTTCCCATATTCCTACTTGGCACACCTGAGAAGGTGGTATGATGTTAGCAAATAGAACCAGAGAAAAGTTTCATCTGCATACAGTTAGGCCAGAGAAGAAGTTATTAGGTTGGAACTTTAAGGTGACTGGCCTTACCTGAGTCACAGAAATACAAATGGAGAAGAGCTCCTGCTAACTCAAGTATCTCCTCCTCTGATCGAGGTTGGCCTCCTACAACTGATTTTTGCTTTGATGGAAAAACAGACTGGGAGGCATGGCAAGAGCAGAGGACAGCAAGCAGAGACCTGCCCCAAGCCCTAGTGCAGGCAGCACTGGAGCCGATGCAGTGTGAGGGAGAAAGGCTGGGAGCAATTCCTATCAGTGACCTCAGTGAATATTCCCAGAAACCTATGAGGTTGGAATTAATACAAATCCCATTTTACAAGAATCCAAGACCCAGAGAAGTTAAGCAAGTTACTCAGGTTTAGACAGCTAGCAGGTGGCAAAACAGAGATTCGAGGTCAGTAGTCCAACTCCATTCTTAACCACTAGGTTATGTACTGTTTATGTCCCCTTTAGGTGCGAATTTTCATTTACAGAATTTGGAACGAGGCAAGGATTGGCTGTAAGAGAATGTTTCATTTGGACTTTTTAAAAAATGAGATGTTCTTGCCTGTATGACAAATCCATAGTATAGGACCTTAAAGATCATGTAACAAATCTCTAGTTTAAAAGTATGCCTACCAAGTATGGTGGCACACACCTGTAATTCCAGTACTTGGGAGGCTGAGACAGGAGGATCCCAGGTTCGAGGACAGCCTCAACAACTTAGCAAGACCCTGTTTCAAAACAAGAATAAAAAAGGCCTGGGGTGGGTGGGTGTAGCTCAGAGGTAGAATGCCCCTGGATTCAACACCCAGTACCAAAAAAAAAAAACCTCAAAAAGGTCAATGACTATGAATTTTTTTTTGTGTGTGTGTGGTACTGGGGATTGAACTCAGGGTCATTCTACTTCCGAGTTACACCCCCAGCCTTTAAAAAAAATTTTTTTTTATTTTGAAACAAGGTCTCGCTAGGTTGCTGAGAGTCTCCCTCTGTTGCTGAAGTTGGCCTCAAATCTGTGATCCTCCCGTCTCAGCCTCCCAAGTACTGGGATTACAGGTGTGTGCCACCGCAAATGGTTAATGTTTTACTTTTATTTTATTTTTTTGTGTTGCTGGTGATTGAATCCAGGGGCATTCTACCTCTGAGTTACACCCCAGCCCTGTTTTAGTTTTTATTTTGAAACAGGGTCTCACTAAGTCACTGACAGCCTCACTAAGTTGTCGAGGCTGGCTTTGAATCTGGGATCCTCCTGTCTCAGCTTCCCAAGTACTGGGATTACAGACACATGCAACCATGCCCAGCTATATGAATTATTTTTAAGTTAAAAAATTTAATTGGCACATAATAATTGTGGGGTATAATTTGATACATGCATATAATGTGTAATAAATCAAGGTGATTAGTACTTCTATCACCTTAAACATTTACTATTCCTTTGTGTTTGGGAACCTTTGAACTCCTCTAGTTCTTTATAAAATATGCAATAAATTATTGTAAATAATAATCACCCTACTGTGGCATACTCGGAATCAATTCCACCTATCTAACTGTCTTGTGGTGCCTGTTATTTGGCCTCCCTTTATTCCCCCCCCTGCCTCCCTTTCCTAGCCTCCAGTGTCCACTATTCTACTTACTTACAAATTATTTCTACAGTGTCCTAAAGAATATGGTCTGACCTGAGAGTAAAATCATGTGTCACATGGGTCTTGCTCACTAGAACCTTCTCACGCCCTCTCGGGATGGGCTAGCTGAGGAGTCCAGTGGGTCACTCTGGAGCCTGCCAGCTTGGCGGGAATCCGGGGAGGTCTTGGTTGGGTTCTACTGGGTACTGCTTTCTCTTTCTACCTCGTATGCTTCGATGCAATGCCCTTGGTACACTCCAGTAATGAAAGTAAACTTAAGAGGCATCTAGTAGATGTCGCAGAGTCAGACGCACACTGGAATCAAACGCTGCCATTGATACTGCTGTCTTATACCAGCTGGGGCTTTGGTTTTTATTTTATGGTTCAAATGAAGGCTAAGATCACTCCTGTTACAGTGCTTACAGTTACTTCTTTGACCATGTTTGGTTTGGCAGTTAAGAAAAAAATCAACAGAAGGATTACGTTTCAACGGCACGACACCTACTCCTCAGGCAAATGATTTGTCCACGCTTAATATAAAGTACTTAGGATGTATTGTTTGATGTAAACACTAGTTCTCATAAAATGGTGCCCGAGGTACAGTTCTTTAACTTGTAATACCCTATTTGTGTTGGCCTGTACACATTGGCTATAGAGCCATTATGATAAAATATATCCTCTTTAGCCTGATAAAAGAGAAAATAAGACTATCGGACCCTACCAAGAGAGGGAAGACGCTATAAAACATGATGCCCATTATGATGTTTGCAGTCGGCTTTGGGGACCAGCCGGTGGGTGAGCACTTCTGCATAGGAACATCTCACTGTCTCGGAGGGTCATCAGCATAATCGTTTAAGGTACTTGATTTGAATCTAAGATTGTGCCGACCCCAGCTGTGTTTTGCTGCTGCATTTGCGAAATCTTTAGAACCAGAATGGAGCAGCTGCCTCCGAAGAGTGGGTCACATGCACAATGGAAGGTTAAAGGAAGCAAATGCAATCCAGCCTACCTGTGATAGCAATCTCTGCCCTCAAATATCCACTTGTTATAACCTTTTTCTCCAGGACCCCGTGCTGCTAGAAGCACGCGAGGTTAATAATAGCAGGCAAAAAAATGCGAGGCATTCGAAGACGCAGCATTCATCTTACTGTTCTGCTAATGCAGGGATGACAGAATGTCACTTTCAACCTCCTTTCCTGCTGCTTAGATTACCTGCGTGTTGTGAGCTACTCCTCCAGGTATTGGAGAACGATTGCTGTTCATCTGGTGCTATAAGAAAGATAGGCATATTTGCCATTATGTTCATCTGATTTAATGCTTATAAATCAGCAAAAATTCCACCTCTATCCACTTCTCTCTGTCTCTGAAGAGTAGACGCCCAATAATAGCTACAGTCGCTGTTCATCCAATGACTCACTTCCAGAATACCAGTGATGGAGAGCCTTCTCTGTAATCGTACCCTGAGCCAAAGGATGAAAAATCACAGGGGTCTGTCCGAACAGAAGTGACTTGGAGTTTCAGGTTCCTGCCTTATCTGGTCTCATCTGCGACTTACTTCAAGAGCGGCAGGGGAGGTGAGCTTTCCAATGAGATGCTGGATTCTTGTTTTTTTTTTTTTTTTAAATTTGGGCTGCGGTCTTAATTTCCTTTCTTTTCTTTCTGTTTGATGCTGTGGATCAACCCAGGGCCTTGTGCACACTAAGCATAGTCTACCACTGAGCTACAACCCCAGCCCTGCGGTCATCATTTCTGTCCGTTCCAAGAAAAGACTCATTTGAAGAGGCAGACTTTCACAGGTCATGCTTGACTTAGATTTTTTTTGAGGGTATTTACAAAAAGATCAGGTATTTATTTATTTTGGTCCTGGGGATTGAACTTAGGGGTGTTCTACCTCCGAGCTACATCCCTAGCCCTTTTTAGTTTTTCGCTTTGAAACAGGGTCTCGCTAGGTTGCTGAGTCTCGCTACATTGCCGATACTGTCCTCGAACCTTCGATCCTCTGGTCTCAGCCTCAGTAGATCACTACTGTGATCACAGGTGTGCACCACCATGCTCGTCTTAAATGGTATTTTTAAAAAATGAAGTTATTCTCTTTCATTTTTGAAGTCTTTCAGTAGAGGAATAAAGGGGATTTGCTTTTATATAGCTACCCAAGAGAGTGCCTATTTTTAGCATCAAGACCCCTATTATATGAGCATTGGAGAATTAAAACCACTTGTGTAGTTACTTTTTTTAGGGGAAAAAAGGGTCCTGGTGAGAATTCAGAATCCTTTCCTCAGGAAGGAGAAATTGGCAGCCTAGATACTATAAGTAAGTGGAAGAAATATAAGTAGAAACATGATAGGACATCTAACTATACCTAGAGTTGTGGTTACCGATAGGAAACATTCTTGCTAATGATACTGAAAAAAATTGAAAGCACTTTTAGTCTCAGATAATGCAATGTTTGCTTCTAGAATTTTCAAGTAGATTTAAAAATTCTCTTTCTGGGTGACTCTATTCTGAGGGCCATCTGTAGCAGTTCTCTGCAATCAGTAATTTCCTCTGTCCAAAGGTTTGGGATTGCTGGCACTGGGGGGTGGTCCTGGAGGGCAGTGGGGTGGGACCCCAGACCCACTCTCTGTGGCTGTGGGCTGTTGGTCTTGGAGTTCACTTTGGTTTATGCTATCTCTGTGGGTTTTCTCAGGCCACCTGTAGGCCACTGGATAGATATCATTTCCACTCTTGGCTGTTTTAACAAGAGAGAGAGAGAGAAAGAGGGAGAGAGAGAGAGAGAGGCTGATGAGAGAGACTGATGTCGCTGAGGGGAATGGGCGTTTGCAAGGCTGCTCAGGCCTCCACCTGACCCCAAGGCAGCAGAAGCGACAGTGACAGGGAAGCTCCTGCCTGTGGGCGAGGGGCAGGATTGTTGAGGGAATCCTGTGGCTACCTGAGGTAGCTCCAACCTCACAGTGCTGAGAGAGATGTTAGATAAATAAGCAAATGTTCTAAGCTTGATGTTGCAATTTCACCCAGCAGAAGTGGGGTGCCTCAGCATCACCCCAACTTATTTTTTCCTAAACTCATTATTTTCTTTCAGATTTGTTGGATTTAGAGACACTAGATAAAGCAGAGTTGAATGCTTGAAATGCTAAAGAAACTAATCTTATTCATTCTTTCTGAAAGTCAGGAGCACCTAATCAGTCTGTCTGTCTGTCTCTCTCTCTCTTCCCTCTCCTCTCTCTTGTGCACTCACTCTCTTTGTTCTTTACCCTGCAAACAGATTGCCTTGTAGACAATACAAATCTACATCTTTAATGCACCTGTTTATTTATTTTTATTTATTTATTTATTTTTTTGCGGTACCGGGGATTGAACCCAGGGGCGTTCTACCTCCGTGCTACACCCCCGGCCCTATTTTTTATACTTTATTTTGAAACTGGGTCTCACGAAGTTGCGGAGGGCCTCACTAAGTAGAGAAAGAGAAACAGACAGAGAGAGAGAGAGACAGAGAGTGAAAGCTGAGGCTGGCCGCGAACCCGGATCCTCCGGTCTCCGCCTCCCAAAGTACTGGGATTACAAGCGTGCGCCACCACGCCTGGTGTAATGCACCTGTTTAAAAAGCAATCATCAATCCGTCCCCATTGTTCTTAGGACACAATCACGATTTTTCCCCCTGCGGCTTACAAGCTGCTCCCCTTGGTGATGTAGCGATTGGCCAGGCTCTGGGAACAGGTCTTTCATTTGCTTTCCATGCCCAGCTATGGCCATCCATTCATATCCTTAAGAAAGGCGTACGGCTCACCCGTGTCCTCCATGCCTGGTCCTCCATGACTTCCTGGATGCCCCACCACAGACCACCTCAGTTTCTTCAGTTGAAAGTGTCCATGGCTCCCCATCACGGTCATTTCTTGGTGCCCGTCATGCTTGGAACAGCTTCCATAGATTTGCCTCCCCAGAAGCCTAGCAAGCCCAATGTTGTTTGCTTGTAAATCAGAGTAGAGGCCACGTCTGCGCTGTCCATCCCCAGCACTGGTATGTACTAACTTACAGCTCGTGATCAATAAAAATTCATGAATTAATATGAAGTCCAAAGGCCTGGTGACTTCAGGTTCTTTGCCAGTTAGGCAGCCAGCATGCTAAAGAAAATCCAGGCCTTCTTATCTAAAACTCAATTCACCTCACAGAGATCCAAGGATTATCTGGAAATCCCCTTTCTCAGTATTTTGGTAAAGAATGGAAAAGTAGACTAATTAGATCAAACAAGCAACTGTCCCTTTGATGTTCATTCCTCCCAGCTCCCATCCCTTATATATGCAAATAGGTTTCAGAAAGGGAAAAAGCCCCAACACAGATCCAGGTATGTTTGTCCTTCTCTAATCAGGAGAAAATAACAGCATTCTTTATTTTTATAGTAATTATGATTCAAATTGAGCTAAACATCAACAGTGATTGGCATGTAAGGAATGTGGGGCTGGCTTGGGAGACAGGTCACCAGCCAGGGAGCGGGTAGGTTAATGGAGCCCTAAAAACGCAAATAGATTGGGAAAGAAAGGCAGAAAGTTGGGTTTTACTGAGACCTTTGGATCCCATGACAAATCTCTTGGGTGAGAGGTATTTCTCTCCTCTGGACTCATGGAGTCCTGAGCTGAGCTGAGAGCGGATGTGGGGAGCCCTCCCTGCTCTGGAAGAGCTCCTGGCCATGACCACGTGGAAGAAGCAGGCAGGTACATGAGCAATTTCAACAGTGCGTGATGAGTGCTATGGCAGAGGCGGCGTTAGCTTTGATGGTGGTGCAGAAAACATGCACGGAGTATTCTGGCGGGACAGGTGGCTGGGTGTGGGCCAGTGGCTTCTCAGAGGAGGCAATAACCGTCTTAGAACTAAAGGAGACAAGGGTGGCGTTTGGAAAGACAGACAAGTGGAAGCACTGTGGCCTTGGGACCAATATCTCACGCAGGAGACATGCATATCTGGGTCTGCACAGAATATATTAATTACAGCAACACATCCAGAACATTAATGAACACAGGAGGCCAGAGAACTAACCCATACAGTCCTCCCTCAGTATCCCTGGGGGACTGGTTCCTGGACTCCCTCCTGGACCCCCGAACCTGTGAATGCACAAACCCCTTATGGAAGATGACTTGGTATTTGCACGGAACCTATAGTCATCCTCCTGCATACTTTAATAATCTCTAGATGACTTATAATACTTAATGCAATGCAAATGTTATGTAAATAGTTGTTATACTGTACTATTTGGGGAATAATGATGAGAAAAGAAATGTCAGAGGAGTTGGGACTGTAGCTCAGTTTCCTAGCATGGCACAGGGAACCCAGGTTTGATCCCCAGCACTCAAAGAAGGACAGACAGACCGGAAGAGAGAGAGAGAGCGAGCGAGAGAGCAAGAGTGAGTGAGAGAGAAAGAAGGAGAGAGAGAGAGAGAGAGAGACAGAGGGCGAGAGAGAGAGAGAGAGAGAGAGAGAGAGAGTCTGTACATATTCAGTAAAGAAGAAATATTATCTTGAATATTTTGGATCTTCAGTTGGTGGAATCCATGGATATAGAGGGCTGACTATATGTAAATTCAGCAGCTAGAAGTTGCCTGACATTTCTGAACCATCTAATTGAGCCCCCAAGGTTTTGTAGAGCTCTTGGACACATGCTTTCCTCTGTGTGACTCCATGTTGATGCCAGTACCAACACCAAAGGGAATGAGATCAAAGGAGATATTCCAAATACACTGTTGTATTTTTTAGGGGGGGTACTGGGGTATTTTACCTCCAAGCTACACCCCCAGCCTTATTTTATTTTATTTTTTGTTTTGAAACAGGGTTTTGTCAGGTTGCTGATAGTCTTGCTAAGTTGCTGAGGCTGGTCTTGATCCTGCTACTCTTCCGTCTTGGTCTCCCAAATACTGGGATTACAGGTGTGTGCCATTGTACCTAGCTCCAAATATATTGATAACACCTTGAAAATCGCCTGATGCAATGCAGATTATACAGGACAGTAGTGCCTGCCACCTGGTCCCAGGTGGCCCTTTGATCACTGTATGAGGTGTGGTTGGCTGTCCTGCAGTAGGCCAGCTGTGGCCCTGACCCCCTTTCTATAGTTCTAGATGTTACCTGCACCTGACACCTTTGTAACCAGTCACCTGCTACAATGCACTCAGGGGCCTTTCAAAACAAGCAGCTACACATTGAACAGACAGATATCCTCGCTGCTCCATCGGGATATGGATTCAGTAGGGTAAAATACAGAAACTGTGTTTTTTTCCATCTTCTGGTAGCATTCTTTGTTGTTGTCTCTACAAAAGGGTATTGTCGAAAGGAGCGAAAAATATGAAAATCGGTATCTGGATCCTTCTTTTGGAAATGCTGCGGTCTCGAACAATTTCATAAAATGATGAGGAGGCAGACAGAAGAGAGAGAGAGAAAGAAGCCAGAGCAGCAGGGCTCTGAATTTAGAAACCTGGCTGCACTCTCTGGATCTGATTTGGCCTGAGAATGCAAGCATCAGATAAAAATAACAAGTCACCCAGTAGAGGACAGATCTCAGCTTCTCCTCTGCCCGGGGCTGCACATGCCCAGTACGGGCCTCTTTGGTGGAGAAGCGCTGAACAGCATTCCCCAGCAGAAGGCCAGAGTGAGGAAGGGCCTGCGTTTGATGTATGAGCTTTGGCTTGCCATCGTGAGTCACCCCAGAACTAGCTGCAGGCAAAACAAAAATCTTTTGTGATTAATTAGAAAAACTGGACAATTATGAATTGACTGCACACAGCCAGGGTATGGTAATATAAATAGCAACGACGCTGGCGGGGCCTGATGAACACGCAGTGTTTAGATGAGATCACTGGAGAAAGGCACATTTTAAAAATGGACTCTGCTGGAATAGGACCATTTCTGATCTTGGATGATTTGAAGGTCTTGCCCAAGATTCTGGGTGACACCTTCTGAAGGGTCTGTAGTTGACTTTTTCCTGCACCCCTCCAAACAATGGTCTCTGTGCCCAATGGATCTTTTCTTTCCTTCTTTCTTTTTCAAAATTGAACCCAAAGCTCCCTTTCAGCAGCGCTATGAATCATTCGCATCTTTTGCTAACCTCCCTGCCAGCACATAGAGTTAGTTGTTGGCTGGTTATTCTGCCCTTTTGGGGCATTCGCTGCCACTGTGACACTCTCAGAAGACTTAAACACAGATGTCACTTTTATTCCGAGGCACTTGTTGGTTTAATCTTCCAGGGAAGAAGGAACCACCATGGGTGAGCTGTTTTATCAGAGAAAGACTATTATTGGGCGTTATTAGGTTAATGATTTATTGTTTGGGGATGGTAAAAACGGAAAGAACTCTATACCATAAAATCGAGCAAAGCTTTTAATAAGCTCTGGGTGTGAATATTTCATATATATATATTTTTCATATATATATATATTTTTTTTGCGTGATTTGATCTTGCTTTTTTCCTCCCATCTTTTCCCTTCCAACCCCTCCCCCCAGTACAGAATGAGTACACCCTACCTAGTGGAATTAAAGGATGATTATTTCTTTTCAAGGAAGTTCACGATGAAAAATAATTAAACCCTGACAGTGCTTGCAAATGTCAAAATACAAATTTCCTCCAGTGATCATTTTTTAACCACCAGGGTAAGCAAGTTATCCCTTTGTCCTGGGGCAACAATGTGTAGCCAGCACCCGGTCACAGACCCCCGCGTAAGGAATGAAATTGCCATCCCAGAGCTGTCTCCCCAGCACCTACCCCCTAACTCGGATAAAACATCTTCCAGACCTTTGAAATTTGGTTTCTGCCAGGCAATTAACTTGTCTTAACGTGCATTCTCCATCTCCAAGTGCCTTTTCTGGGCCTCTGCTCGCGCTGGCCAGCCTTCACATTGTTTTCTATTATTATTCAAGCAGTGCCGCCTCAGTAGTAAACCCATTGACCATTCAATCAGAGCAGTAGCTGCTGCGGATAATTAAAAGTTCCCAACCTCTTGCCCCAAGGCCAAGCTAGAGCCAGTCAGAGAGGAGCCAGGTCCCGGCTGCTCAGGGACCAATCGATCAGCTGATTAACCCTTCTTACTGATTGGTTAGAGCTGATTGCATCTCCAGTAAAGAAATCTGCTCTGGCCCTGGGGCACAAAAGGCAGCTATACATTCAGGGTGGCTGAGCAAGGGGCCCCAGAGTCACTGTCCTCACACAAAGTAAAGGGAGGGGAAGAGACCTCCTCAGACAACATTTTAAAGATTTTTATCTCCCTGCCGCTGTTTTTCCACTAGGCTATCTCTGCTTTTATTTCTAGGGAGGAAATCTCTGTTTGAATTTCAGAAATGGCAGCAAAGGTCTCCTGACTGGCAGTTGCTGTTATTTAGCATGGGGAACAGGGTGGATTCTTTAAGATAGCAGTGTCCCTGGGAGTGTCCCCTTGCAAAGTGGCTGAGGTCAAAAAACACTGAAACACACCCTTGATAAAACGGGTGCCTCTCCTGGAAGATGGCTTTTAGACCAGTCCAGTGTAGTGACAGCCTTTGTATTTCTAGCTAGTGAATATTTATTTTGGGGTGTGGTTAAACAATCTGCTCTCCATTGTGTTTACTTATATTTTGGCATTGTGACTAACATATACTGTTTTAGAACAGAGACCTTAAAAAAATTACTACCCCGCTGTCTTTGAAGGGAGTAGCTGAGATGCTGTAGGACTGGTGCAGTAGCCGGCCATCCCGGCTGCTCCCCTGGTTCCCTCAAAGACTAACTCCCCTGGATTTAGTAGGAGAACCTAGCCAGGGAATCCCCTGTGAAAACACTTTGCTGGCTCCAGGCTTATCGTTCTATTAGTGGCAAAAGGGGATGGAGGGCAGCTGGATTTTGCAAAACTGACTTTGCAAATATTATCTTTGCCACTGTCTTTGAGAAAGCGCAGCTTCCATTGATGTCAAGGGAGCGCACATCAAATACCTGCGTGGAAATTGCAGCTGGTGGGTTAGGAAACTCCAAAATGCTCGCGTTTGTCCTTACTTTGGGATGCTTACCCATGGAACTGCAAAAGCAGAAAATTAGGAGGCATTTCCAGGAACCAACAGATTATCCACTGTAGTGTGAAACTGACGGCAACAGACTGATCTTAGATTCCACTACAAGGGTAGTGGCCTGGGAGTGGCTTTGTGAGCTGTGGCAGGCACTGTGGCTAAGTGGCTCTTCACTGGCAGGGATCTGCTTCTCCAGGGAGGCCGAGGGCAAGCAGGTGTGAAGCCATCTTGGAAAAGAGTTGTGAGGCCCTAAAAGGAGAAAAACACATTCTCAGAGCACAAAGAATGACGGCTCTATTTTCACTCTTCAAGAAACCAAAGTAATCTACAGTCTATGACCCTGGACATATTCACACTGCAGTGGTCTCAGTCTTGTCATAATGTGAGTTTGTCAGAGCACACATACACACTCACACTCATACACACTCACACACACAAGATTTTTTTTAGTGGACTCAGGTATTCAATTTATTCTTTTTAATTTTTAATACTTTTATTGGTGCCTTGTAATTATACATCATAGTAAGATTCAAAGTGATACATAAATACACGCACACATCACTTGATGTATTTCCCTCCATATCTCACCCCATTGCCCCTTCCTTCCTCCCTTCCTTCCTTCCTTCCTTCCTTCCTTCCATCCTTCCTTCCTTCCCATACATATTAGTGAGATTGGTATTAAAACCTTCTTGTATGGGTGTAACATTATCTGATCTGTTTCCTTCCTTAAGTCTCTTTTCCCCCCTCCCAGAATCCTCTTCCACTCTTTTACTGTTTTCTCACCTTGTTAGACTGAAGTCCCTTTTGTTTTCTGTTTTCTCTCTAGCTTCCACATATGAGAGAAGACCTAGGACTCTTGACTTTCTGAGACTCTCTGCTCTTACTTAGCATAATACTCTCTAGTTTCATCCATTGTCCTGCAAATGACATAATTTTGTTCTTCTTTTTGGCTGAGTAAAATACCATTGTGTGTATTACCACATTTTCTTTATCCATTCATCTGTTGACTGACACCTAGGTTGGTTTCATAACTTGGCTATTGTGAATTGTGCAGCTATAAACATGGGTATGCAAGTATCACTATCATATTCTAACTTTGATTCCTTTGGGAAGATTCCAAGGAGTGGGTCATATGGTGGTTTCATTCTTAGTCTTTTGAGGACCCTTCATATGGATCTTTGTAGTGGTTACACTAATTTACAATCCCACCAACAGTGTATAAGAGTTCCTATGTCCCCTCATCCTCACCAGCATTTATTTAATTTATTCTTAAACGCTGTTCTGAAATCAAAGTTGAATTTGTAAAAATCAGGTGTTAACCAGATCCACATGCTATTATGGGAAAAGAAAACATTATCAAACCTAGGGGGCACAAGATGGGTCTTGTTGGTGCAATCATTACTTAGTAAGAAGTTAATTATACAACACTGTTCAATATAACATAGGAAATATTAACAATACTTATTCTTGGTCTGGTAGAAGCTGACACTTTGATTTGTCTAGTAAATGTCACTTCTTAAACTGCTCATGAGGCCCCTTGGAATTTAAAATGTTTTGAATAAGCTGGGCATGGTGGCACATGCCTATAATCTCAGTACTTGGAAGGCCTTGACAGGAGGATTGCAGGTTCGAAGCCATTCTCAGCAATGTAGCAAGACTCTAAATGACCGAGTGAGACATTGTTTCAAAAAAAAAAAAAATTAAAAAGGGCTGGGAGTATAGCTTGGAAGTAGAATGCCCCTGGGTTCAGTTCCCAGTACCACAGGGGAAAATGTTTTGAATAAAATGCTTCAACTTGAAATTACATAGCTATGTAAGATTTCTGTGCACAAAGAGGAAAGGTATAAAACAGGTCTTAGGAGAGAATGAGTAAGGGATTACCTCTTAATATTTCGTGGCTGGGTAAAACGGACTGTACTTGGGAAACCGGGTCATTTATGATGAGTAGTGTGACTAAAGATCCGTTGACATTCCTCTTTGGTTTTGAGGTTTTTGTGCAGAAAGTCCTATATGAAAGTGTTCACTGTGCATGACTTTTGCCTTATTCCATAATTACTTTTTATTCTAGAAAAGATATAATGTTATATATGATAAAGTGAAATATAAAACTTTATTTTAAACCAGGATGGGCTACTAGGTGCTTTCTTGTTTTGAATTCAACGTCGTGTGTAGCATTTCTGCACAGGGAAGCCTCATAGACAAACAGCGTAGACAATGAGTGCAAACCGAGCCTCAGACAAAACCAGGTAGGATTCTTGGGCGGGAAGCGCTGTAATTTGAAACTCAGATTAGCCATTTTCTCTGTGGTAAAACACAGACCACAAAGTACACCTACTTAGTCATCAGAGACGGCTTTTTTTTTTCTTCAGGATATGTTTATTTTCCAGAGAAAGCTGATAAAACCCACTGACTATATGTGGCATATACAATGCACGTGACTGATTTTCCTTTTGTGAAATATTGTGAATATATTGCAATTAAATGTCCTAGAGACCAACAGACTGAATATGGAGGTGGAGGAATTTTTCAAACACATGAAACAAATAGAAGTTCAGTTTGCCTCCTCCTCCTCCTCCTGCTCCTTTTTTTCTTTCTGAATTTTTTTCTAAAGTACCTAAGAAATCACACAGCCAGGCTGCATGCTTGTAATCCCAGTACTTGGGAGGCTGAGACTGGAGGATCTGGGTTCACAGCCAGCCTCAGCTACTTAGTGAGGCCCTCTGCAACTTAGTGAGACCCTGTTTCAAAATAAAGAATAAAAAATAGGGCTA